>VWYP01007052.1:0-24540 GCA_013400435.1 Pycnonotus jocosus | reverse complement strand
GGAGGCGGAACCGGGGGGATGGGAGGGAGCGGCCGGGACACAAGCTGAACCGTGGCGATGGGAAGGAGCGGCCGGGACACAAGCTGAACCGTGGCGATGGGAAGGAGCGGCCGGGATTCAAGCTGAACCGTGGCGATGGGAAGGAGCGGCCGGGATTCAAGCTGAACCGTCGCGATGGGAACGGGGGCGGTGGCAGCGCGGGGCGGGGTCGCTGCACGAGGCGCGCAGGCTGTGAGGGCGGGTCGGGGCCGCCCCATCCCTTTGAGGCGATAAAGTTGGGGAAGGGGCGCACAATTTGTGGGTGTGTTTGTGCTAGTAGACCTGTTGGGGAAATAGCTTCCTCGACTTTTTGAGGGGGTTGAGGCGTGGAGCTGAGGAGCTCCTGCCTCGGCTCCCCGCGGGGATGGGTTACCTGAAGCTGTTGGTGGTGAAGGACTTCAAGTCATGGAGGGGGCAGCAGGTTATCGGCCCCTTCATGAGGTTCAACTGCATCATCGGCCCCAATGGATCAGGTAGTGAGGCTGGGTGTGCGGGTATGGGGCAGCTGCTCCATGAGCTGTCAACAGTGAGGGCTCCGTTTGGTGAGGTTTAACCTCACGGACCTGCTGAAAATCTCCTCATGTGCACCTGAAGGGGTTGCAGCACAAATGAAGCCTTGGAGGTGTCCGCTCTGTAATTCTTAGCTGAAAGTGTAGCTTTTTCCAGCATGGAAGGGCAGGAGCAGGCTGGGCAATTTTAACTTCGAAGTTGACTTGGTGCTTTCCGTCTTAAGCCGAAAACCTAGTTTGCTAACAACACACCTTGTCTTGGCCACCTCAGCTTCCAAAGATCACATAAAGACGGTTTTATTTTAATAGTCCGGGCTGTACCGGTGTAAACCTTGCTGGGAGTGTGCGGGTTTTGCTGCGCTTCTCCCGCTCGGGGAGAGCGGCTCTGTGAAATGGCGGCCGCGGTGGAGCCGGGCTCACACCAGCAGCGCTCTGGGGGTGCGGCCACCGTGAGCCCAAAGGTGCTGGAACTTGTGAAAATATCATCTCTGCTTCAGAAAGCTCCCTTCAACAAAGGCGATGTTATGCCTATCAAAGTGATAGGAGGTGAGGGCTGTCTTAATAGAGCGGCAAGCATGGGTTTAACATTTCACATGAGTTTCCTCAGTCTGTTAGTGGTTTAATTTATAATTCAGATTTCTACACCCTGTGTTTTCCTCACTTACCTGATTGAAGTAATATCTATGAATGTAAGTTGAATGTATTTAGCGTCGTTATCATGTTCTTTATCATCCTGTCCCCACAAAGTCTCAGAATTATGATACTTTTTCCATCTGCTCTTTCAGTTAAATCTCAGTACATTTTATAGCCGAATCCGGCGGGGGGAAAGTGTGAATATTTTGTAATCTCTGAATTGAATATTCTTATTTCTCTGTTTTCCCCCTAGCGTTCTTCCTTTTCTGATGCTTTTGAGAGTAAATCAAAATACGGTCGAAGTAGCAAGGTTGAAAGCTGAAAATAATTAGGCTGACAGCAGAAATGCTCTAGGCTAAAGGGATAAAACAAAAAGAGGATCCATTAGGAGGATTTTTGTCGAAGGACTGTGAGCAGATAGCTTTGTTGGTGCGGTGAATGGATCTGGGGAAGTGCAAGTATTCTTCAGGAGACTGGAGTTGCAGTGGAAAAATTTGGGGTGAAGTACTCATGCAATAAACCTTCAGAAAGCACGCTGCCAAGGAAGGAGAGTGATGGCACACTCTTCTCTAGAGAAGCCTATGCAAAAAAACCCAAAAGACTTATTCAATAAGGCTGAAAAAATAAATCAGTTTTGCCATAATTTTTATTACAGGCAGGCTTGTTTCCTACTGCCACTGTGTTACATCTTAAAAATGTGGTTTTTATGTGTGACAGCTTTTGCTCAATAAAATTACAAAGTCATAGAATGGTTTGGGTATCTCATCTAGTTCCAACTCTCCTGCTATGAGCAGGGACACCTTCCACTAGACTGGGTTGTTCCAAGCCTCATCCAACTTGGCCTTGAACGCTTCCAGAAATGGGGCATCCACAGCTTCTTTGAGCAACCTGTGCCACTCTCTCACCACCCTCACAGGGAAGAATTTCTTCCTAAAAGAATAAAAAAATTACATAATTAGAAATAGAATTTTTAAAGAATTTGGCTGTTCTCCAGATTCTTTAATTCTTAATAAAATGCTTCCATTCATGTCATGTCAAAAAGTCTTAATTGTTTCCTTTTTTCTACCTTTTAAGGCAAATCTAACATAATGGATGCTGTTAGCTTTGTGATGTGTGAAAAGACATCAAATCTGCGAGTTAAAAGTATTCAAGAACTCATTCATGGAGCACATGTTGGAAAACCTATTTCTTCTACAGCTAGTGTGAAGATGGTATATTGTGAAGAAGATGGGGAAGAAAAAACATTTTCAAGAGTTATCCGTGGTAGGTAATATATTCCGCTTGTACTGTTTGATGGATAAAGAAATGAAGACTATGACATCTATTGTCATATTTGAGAGTTTTAATTCATAGTTGAGCAGATTAGTATAGTCCTTCAGATAGCATTTTAGTAGTGCTGTAAATGGAAATTATGTATATTTGGGTTAATTAGTTAGAAAATTAGGTTATATGTTCTTTGCTCAATATCTGTCTAGATATTTCCTTGGGATCTGTAGATGATGTAGGCTTTAGGAAATGGAGTCTGACACCTTGCTGCAGGTGCGAGCACCATAAGCATGTCAGTTTAGAAAGTACTAAAATAAGAAACTGGACTTTTCAAACAGAAAAAATAAACTACTGAAAGGAATAAATGAGTGATTGATATCTATTGTCGTCTTTGAGGAAATTGCTCAGTTAAATTACTCCACTAGTTTAATTATTTTCCAGTGGATTTTTTTGTTGTTGTAACCATTTTCAGCAGTAATTTTTTTTTTCCTCTCCTCCTTTAGGTACTTGTTCTGAGTATCTTTTCAATGACAAGTCCATCAGCCGATCTGCATACATATCTGAGCTTGAAAAAGTGGGAATTCTTGTCAAGGCCAGGAATTGCCTTATTTTTCAGGTGAGCATTCAAGGTACTTTCAAAAGAAACCAAAAAATTCTTAGGTTATTTCACAGAATACACAGTTAATGTTGTGTAAAATGAGCGCACCCTTAGCCAACTAAAAAGCAACATATTTTTTTCCTGACTTGCCAAGAACTGCAAGACTGCAAAATACACTTTTCAATTTTGATTTAGGGAACAGTAGAATCAATTGCAATGAAGAAGCCGAGGGAGAGAACTCAACTTTTTGAACAAATTAGTAATTCGTGGGAATATGCTGAAGACTATGAACGAAAGAAGAAGAAAATGCAGCAAGCAGAGCAGGATGCACAGTTTAATTATAACAAGAAAAAAAGCGTGGCAGCAGAACGCAAACAAGCAAAGATGGAAAAAGAGGAGGTAACTTCAAATTATTCCATTTTTTTTCGTGCTAAGTTGCCGGATTTTGCATCTCTTGTGAACTTCAATAGTGTTTAAAAAAAAGCACAACAAACAAAACAAACCCACAAACTTCTGTTGGTTTAGTCTAGCAGTTTTTTTGAGTATGGTGTACTATATAATGATGTAGTGTCATTTGAAAAGGTAGAGGAATACATGTAATCTAAATAAAAGAAAGTATAGGCTTGCCAGTATAATTAATTAATTAAAGTATTGGCTTAAATATTTGAGTTTCATGATCAGTGACCATTACTGGAATTGCAGCTACTTGTACATCATCTTACATCACTTTGGTGTTGAAATTAGACTGCTAATGATGGAAAATAGTTTTTATAAACTGTAAATTAAATTTATAGTTTACTACTCTGTTGGTAGGCAGAGCATTACCAGATGCTAATCAAGGAACTGGATGAAGAAAGGATACAGCTGCAGCTTTTTCAGCTTTATCACAATGAGAAACAAATTGACTTTCTGAAAAACAGTTTGGATGAAAAGAATATGGAGGCTTATGTCAAGAAGGAGTCCCTTTCTGCAGCAGAAGATTCATTTAAAGTCAAGAAAAAAATGCTTGGGATATTAAACAGGGACCAACAGCATATGGAAAAAGAAATGAGGTAGGTTTTCCAATCAGATTGTCTGATAGTTGAATAAAGCATTATCTGCACTGGGAGTTGCTTGGCAGGTGTGCATTTCCTGGTAAAAGCTGGGATGATAGCCCAGTGCTATGAAAGTCAGTTCCTAGCAGTTCTCTGAAGTAAAATCCAGAAATGGTTTTTACCTCCTCTACCATGCCTAGATACATATTTCATTATATAAACACTTGTTTGCTGTTAAATTTTAGGAGGTCGTGTTTTGCTTCTTAAATAACTATTTTCAGTGGATATTAAAAAAAAAAAACCTTTTGAGGGTATTTCCACAGTGTAAGCCCCAACCTTACAGTTCAAAACTGATAGTTTGCATATGTGATCAACAGGGGGGAGGGGGTGTCTTTTCTATCTTCCCTGTCTCCCCTCTTGCTGTGGCTTTGTTGTTTTGGCTGTGTCTGGTGGTGCTTGGTTGTTTTGGTTTGTTCCTGGTTTTGTTTTTTAGGACTCTGGAAGCATCACTGATTCAGCAGAGACCCCTCTATATAAAAGCAAAGGAAAATACATCCTATCAAATCAAGAAAGTAGAAATGTTGAAAAAATCTCTAAGGGATAAGGAGAAATCCTGTGATAAGGAAAAGCAGAACATAAAAGAGCTAGAGATGGAATTGAATGATATTGAGAAGGCATGGAGAGCATTTGAGGAGAAAATTGAAGAAGAGAGAATGCAGAGAGCAGCAGATATTGAGCTGGAAGAAAGTCAGGTGAACCAGGAGGCCCCAAAGTACTGTTTATTAGAGAACATTCTGTGATTACACAGAAACTCTTATTTCACCAGTGACCTGTGACTTTTTAGTGATCTTTTGCCCTTGAAATTCTAAGTTTTATTTAGACACATGGTGCATTGTGGGAGGGTAGGACAAAAAACATTTGTGAGGGTCTCAGGGTGAGTGATTTTTGAGAACTGGCTTTTCATCTGATGCATCAGGGAAAACCAATGAAGACAAAAAACTAAACCAGACCTAGTAGTACAGTATAAATACCATCAGCTGGGAGTTTGAGTCTGAAACTGGGGTAGCTCGTTTGAGAAGGAAAGAGCTGCGTCCCTTGAGAGTGAATTCACTTCAGAAGAAGCTGTCTTTGCAGCTGTATGGCCACAAATGTTTCTAAAAGTATGTGATAGCTTTTTTCCCACTGTCTCCTCCTTAAAATAGTTTCTGATCAATTAATGAAGGACCTGCAGGGTTGTTACTTAGTTTGTAAATCTTCCTGCACTGCACTTTACATGCATTCAGTCACTCATCACTTAGCAGATTTAAAATATTTATATTCCACCTACTATATGAAAACTTTTAATATCATGAGAATGCTGAAAGTATTGCAGTAATTTTGCTACACAAAAACTTAATGTTAACCTTCAGGTAGAATGGGAAGCACTATAAGCTTCCCTGAGCAATAAGAGTAGTAAAAAAGGCTAAAAATATGAGAAATACTAGGTGTAAGCTTTGGATTGAGTCTTACTCTAGAAAAATAGTTTTTTATAATGCAATCAGTAGCTAGAAGAGTCTTCTGGAGAATTGGGGAAGTTTTCATAAAGTTTAGGTAGGTAAAGTTACTTCAGGCACTAACAACATGAGTTTTCTCACTTTCCAATGAGTGAATTTTTATTTTTTTTAATTTCTTTTTGTCCAGTTAGAGCGATACAAAGAGCTAAAGGAAGTGGCAAGAAAGAAAGTAGCTACTCTAGCCCAGCAGCTAGAAAAACTTCGTTGGGAGGATAAAGGAGACCAAGAAAGGCTGAAACTTAATCGCAGGAAGAAGAATGAAATTGAGGTATCTGTATTAAACTAGAATTAGATGTTTAGGAGAAAAATGTCTCTCTGCCATTCCTTCTGGTATAACTGTCTTTGTATGACACTCACACCCTGCAGGGGTGTATTTTGATCTCAGCTGCCTTTTTGCTGAGATGGTTTTAAGGTCAGTTGTAGTTGCAAAAATCTCAGTGTCCATTCTTCTCTTGCACTTCAGAGGCAGCTTTTTTGTGTGAATACAGTTGCACTCATTTTGATTCTGGTATATTTTATCATTGCAGATCCAAACATGTAACAATAAAATATGTACATTTTTCACTCTGGCTTGGTTACCATGCCTGATATTTGCTTCTGATAGAAGTGAAAAGGGCAGAAGTTCAGCTGGTGATTTCTGTTTTGCTGGCAACCTTGTCCTGTTAGGTCTTTTGGGGTTTTTGGTTGGTTTTGGGGTTTTTTTCAAACTCTGCTAACTTGCATTTTTGTCACCTGCTAAGAAGTTAGAGAGGCAACGTGCATTTCTTCAGCATTTAATTCCAGAGTCAAGGTTGAGGGACACTGCTGTTCAGAAAGCTTTAAAATGCATCATATGAGACTTAGTGAGTGATAGCATTCAAAACCTCATTTTTGAACATACAAATTTGTTTCTGTGGAAAAGTCTATATTTTACTCCATATTTATGAGGATATAAAGTTGTCCTTACCATAATAGCTAAGGTAATATTTGTACATCCCCTTTTTCTTCATAAAATTAAAAAATACTATTTCTTTTTGAATTACTAGTTACCAGGAAAATGTAGTTAGTATCTAGAGGTTAAATAAATTCCATTTCCTGTGCTTCTTAAACTGAGCAAGTCCCATTGTGTTGTTGAGAAAAAAATAAGGAATACTTAGAAGTGCATGAAATAGGAATATGCAGACATTGTAGTGGGTGCAAGAAGAGGTTAAATCTCCATCCCTAGAACTATTTAAAAGGTCACAAGGAGTTCAGGAATTAAATTAAGGCTTAATAAACTGTGTAGGTAGCAGTATTGTTTTTTTCTCTCCACTTGCTTCAGTTAATGTGTTTTTAATAACTTTGAGTAAATAAAAATTCTTATTTTACCATTGGTGGGGGTTTTTTACTACAATGTTTTGTATCAACTTGGCAACTGCATCAACTTCTTTGGAAAAAGCTATAGATGTAGGGCCAAAAATAGCACCTCTTCTGTTTGAAGACCTAGAATTTCCTGGCTCTTTGTTTAAACTTTTTTTTATGTTTTGGTATCATCATTATTCTCTGTGTTGAGGGGGTTCCCCTGCATTGTAGCTGAACATGGAAAATCCAGTAAAATAATTTCCCTATATTATTTGATCAGGTGCAACTTGGCACCTTCTGTTGCAGAAGAGATGCTGTTACTTCACCATGAAATAGCAATAAAGAGGAAAAGCTCTGTCTCAGGACTTGTTCTGAATGTAGAGCTCTGTGTCTTAAAACTGTCATTTTGCTCTGGTTTATTTTTAACACATTCTGTTTGTGACTGCATAGGAAACCATAAAACAGACTGTGGAACAGGTAGAAGAGCATGAGAAACGCATAGAGAAGTTGGAAGAATATGCTAAAATATGCATGTATGTGTAAAAATTTAAAAGCTAACTGGATTTCTTGGGTATTAGTAATTTCCAAAACATAGCAGGTTTCTATTCCCTTCTAATTACTTTATTTGAAATTTTAATGAGAACTAGAATTCTTACTAATTCTTACTAATTTTATTTAATATTTCAGTCACTTTAGCTGAAAGTCAACTTTGGCTATTCAGTCAATAATTCTGATTTCTCACAAGTTGTGTTACTGTGGGTATGGGGCTATAATTGGACAAATTGTGAGGAAGGAAACAGAACATTTTGTAGTTGTGCTGCTCTAGAGAGCATTAATATTTACATTGTGTATTAGCACAGCTTCATTCTTCCCTCCTGGGTCTTGTCTTCTGCCTGATGTTTGCTCCTTGTGAAGTTAGGTGGCAGCAGAATGATCTTAATTTATACTCCAAGTGTGCATATATGAAATTGTGAGTTGCTTCTTATTTTTGCTTCTGTTCAAAGTGGATCATTAACAGAAAAAAGACAGCAGGAGGAAGTGCTGGCCAAGGAAATTGAGAATGCAACAATCCGAATGGCTGAGGTGAACGAAGACCTGAACAAAATAGTTGGGGAGCTGCAGAATGCCAAAATTGATTACCACGAAGGGAGGCGTGAGCAGATGAGAGCAGAGATCCTGGAAAGTCTGAAAAGGCTGTATCCAGATGCTGTGGTAATGGAATGGCCTCATTTCAATGCTTTATTTTAGAGTTAAGACATAAAAGTTCTGCATTAGACTGAGGAAGCAGCTGGAGCAAATTGGACAGTCTGGAATATCTTTTTAAATTTTGTTTTTGCTTGAGCGTACTTGAAATAATATTACTGGAAAAATAGTAGTATATACTGTCATTGTTTTTCACAGGCTCCAAAAATAAAGGGATTGCTGCTTGCATCAAATAGTAGTTTTCATCAGTTGTGTGATTTAGTGGTGGTTAACTATTTCATTTTTTCCTTATTTGGTTTTGTTTTCTTCTGTCCTCCTTTTTGACTTTGTTATTTTGAACAAATGAATGGGAAGTTTAGCCATGAGACCATTTTTCCAGAACTAGTACTGCTTCTGAAAGACAATTTTTATATACCCAAATGGTCTGTCTTCACATATACCTTAGAATATTTTACATACTTTCCTTAAATTACACTTCAGTAATGTCATTTAAGGGTTTTGTCTGTTGATTCTGAATTGTCAGCAGATATTAACCGGTTTATGAAGCATCTTTGCATCTTTTTAGTGACATTAAAAAGATAGACTCCAACACTGAAAGCCACTTAAAATCAGAAATTTTTATTAAATATGATTAGATTAGATCTTGTCAGATTCTGAAGGCATACTTTACAAGTTGGGTTGATGACTGCTGTGATTTCTGGTTTTTGTGTTGTACAGCTGTGGTGAGAGAGTGCAGCTGGTAGATACATAATACTGAAGCAGTAAAATACAACTTGTATGCAAAAACATTTTTGATGTCTGAAATATTAATATTCCTCTGTACTTTAATCTTCAGTTTGGAAGATTGCTTGACCTGTGTCATCCTATTCATAAAAAATACCAGCTTGCTGTTACCAAGGTGTTCAGCAAATACATGACTGCTATTGTTGTTTCCACTGAAAAAATAGCAAGAGATTGCATTCGGTTCCTAAAACAGGAACGAGCTGAACCTGAAACTTTTCTTGCTTTGGATTACCTTGATGTAAGTATGTTTTTCTTTCTCCTGTCATCAGCAAGCTAATACACTTGTAAGTCTTGATACTGGCTTTTGTAAAGTTAACTAAAATGTATCAGCTGTTCCTCCCAAGTTTTTGTGATCAGCAGATGCTGAGGGTACATTCTTCCCCATCATCCAGATAATTAATAAAAATGTTAAACAGGATCAGTCCCAGTATTGACATGGCTGCCTACTGGCCTCCTACTGGATTTTTTGCCACTGGTCACCACCCTGTGGGTTTGTCTGTTCAGACAGTTTTCAGTTCAGCTCACTCTTCATCCAGACCATATTTCATCAGTTTCTCCATGAGAACCTTAAGGGAGGCAGTGTTAAAAGCCTCTCTGGAATCTAAGTAGATAATATTCACTGTTCTCCTCTGGTCTGCCAGGCCAGTCATTTCTGTTGTGTCAGGCTGTTGTTGATCATGCATGACTGGCTTGGTGAATCCATACTGACTACCTCTCCAAGGTTTTGAAACTCATTTCTAGGATAAGTTGCTCTATCACCTTTTCCACGATCAACATGAGGTTGAGTGTCCTGTAGTTCCTTAGGTCCTTTTCCTTGCCCCTTTTTGAGCACAGGAGTGACACTTTTTTTCCCCTAATCCTGGGGCATCTCTTCCAGTTGCCATGATCATTCAAAGGTACATTGAAAGTGGCCTTGTAAAGACATCCTTCAGCTCTGCTGGTTGCATCACACATTTATGTGCATCCAGTTTGCTTAAGTTTGCCTGACCCAATCCTCTTCTTGCAAGAATGTCTTCCTTGTTGTAGACTCCCCCTTGGGCTCCTGCCTGGATTCCCAGAAGCTGGTCTTGCAAGTAAAGGCTGAGTGAAAAGAATGCAGTACCTCAATCTATTCTGTATGCTGTGGCACCAAGGCCCTGCCTCATTCAGGAGCAAGCTCACATCTTCCTTAGTCTTGTTTTTATCACTGTGTATTTACAGATGCCATTTCTTTGACATCCCTTGTCAGATTTGGTTTCAGCTGAGCTTTGGCTTTTTTAACCTCATACCTGCATGTTTGGATTGTTCTTCTGGATTCCTTTAAGACTACCTGTTCCTGCTTCCACCTTTTGTTTGTTTCCTTTTTGTGTTTGAGTTTTGCCAGGAGCTCATTGTGTATCTTCCTGGTGTTTTTGCCTTACTTTTTGCTCATTGGTTAATGCTCTTAGGACTGGAGGAGCTGATCTTTGAGCACTGATCAGGATTCTTGGGCCTGTCTTCATTTGGGGGCCTTGTTCCATGAAGAGGTCAGAGTTCAGGGCTGTGAGCTTGCCTTTTACCCTGGTGCCTGCTCTCAGGATGCTGAACTCTTCTGTGTCATGCTTACTGCAGCCAGGGCTGCTTTTGGCTTCCCCATCCCCTTTTGAGTGTGAGGTCTAGCACACGTTGTGTTCCCACCTTCCAGCATCTCTGTCACTTGGGTGAGGAATTGGTCCTCAGTGCCTCTCAGGAGTGACATGGATTCCTTATGTCCTTTCTTGTTGTCCTTTCAGCTGTCTGTGGAAATCCTCATCCATTTGTCCTTCCTGATCAGTCACCTTTACCAGGCCCCTCAGTCCTTACCTATGAGCTCCCAAATGGCTCATCTTCTTTCCCCAGGCAAACCTCCATATGCATTCCAGCTGTTCTCTCACATAAAGAGCAACTTCACCTCCTCCACTCCACCCCACCTGTCCTTTCCAAAAAGCTTGTATCCCTCCATTGCTTTGCTCCAGCTAGAGGAGCTATGCAACCATGACTGGACCCCAAAAATCATAGAATCACAGACTGGTTTGGTTTAGAATGGATCTTAAAGCTCATCCAGGTCCACCCTTGCCATGGGCAGGGACACCTTCCACTAGACCAGGTTGCTCCTACCCCCTGGCTTTAACACTTGCAGGGATGGGGCAGCCACAGCTTCTCTGGGCAAGGTGGTAGCCCAGCAGCTGCACACAGATCTTAAACTCTGTTTTTTTTATTCTCCATGCATTGGTGTCCTTTGATTTGATGCAAAGGTTATACAATAGTATCTTAATGCTGCCATAAATAGTAATGCAGTTGAAGGACAGTGGTGTACAGAGAACATAAACCCCAGCTCTGTTTCTAGTCTTGTAGTGATTGAGCTCCCTGTTGTGTTGATCTGTGCATCCTGTCCCCACACTACTCAGATTTGGACATGCTTTGCTGTAACAATGTGGATTCTAAACACTGCTTGTTTGCTTTACAGGTTAAACCAATTAATGAGAAGCTAAGGGAGATAAAAGGAGCTAAAATGATGGTGGATGTTGTACAAACACAGTTTGTTCCACTGAAAAAAGTGATTCAGTTTGTAAGTGGGAATGCCTTGATCTGTGAAACAGTTAAGGAAGCAAAACACATTGCATTTGATGGACCAGTGAGGCTGAAAGTAAGAAGCCAAAGTTTATTGCATGCATTTTCCATTGCAGTTATGTGTTGAATGCCATTAAATAATTCTCTGTAAATGTGCTGGAGTATTGCAGATAAACAGAGTTGGTACCATGCTGTCTAATCCCACAGAAACAAATTACTAGATACTTCACATGACTGTGTTTTCCTCTGATAGTAACTTGAAGTGGATTCTTGGGAAAAGGAGGAGGCCAATGAAAGGATGGATAGTGTCCAAAAATGGTTCTTGGTGTGGTCCTTGTGATGAGGAGTAGGAGAGATGGATAATCCTTCTTCTAAAACTGTCTGATTTAAAAATACAGACTTTATCTTGCAAGGTTTCCTTTGAAGGAATGCTTTCAAAATTTTTTAAAATATCTGGCAGAACCTCTTGGTTGTAGATATGGATTACGTTAAGGACTGGAAGCTTCTCTGTCACTTCCTGCAGTTCTTTCTTCTTATTCCAGTCTCTATTGCTGCAGACAGTATTTAATTCACTTAATAAACCTTCTAAAATTTTTATTAAGACTGCTTTAAGTTGAAGGTGAGTGTGAAGTAATTTTTACTTGAAATAAAGTCACAAAAACATCCATATTCTTTACTAAAATTTACACTTCCACTCTACAAGCAAGCTGTTTGCCTTTACTCTGTTCCCATGTTGCTTGGTCTGTTCTACCAAGTTCAAAAGGTGTCTTGTTCTAAATGCAAGTGCATACACAAGGGGCTGTGTGCATGGAAGTGATACAACTTCATTTTATTTTCTGATCAGTTGTAATAATACCAAAATGTGATTACTGCCAAGAAACAACAGCCTTTATTTGCTTCAAATGTCTCATGCAGGTTTGGAAGAAAAAAGAAAAATTTGAGTCCAACTCAAATGTGGCTGTTACTTGTTTGACTACCATACCTTGGCCACTAGTGCATGGGGTATTTTGGTTGAGTTTTTTCAGATTTATTTGGCTATAACTTATTTTCTTCCAGACAGTGGCTCTTGATGGAACTTTATTTTTGAAATCTGGAGTGATTTCTGGAGGATCAAGTGATTTAAGATTTAAAGCTAGAGTTTGGGATGAGAAAGAAATGAGTAAAATGAAAGAAAGAAGAGATAGCTTGATTAATGAGTTAAAGGTAGGTCTCTTAAAAAGCACTAAACTGCAGAAATCATGCTGTGTTTGACTTAATTCAGCTCTGGGAAGGTGATTTTCTAAAAATGTAATTTGCAAAGCTTCTAGAAGATGCAGACAGGACATAATAGCTGTTCATCCTCTTCTAGTTAATAATGAATTCTGCATCTCAGTTCTTAACTATGGTTCCCAGCTCACAGATGGAAATCCAGGACAACACTGTTGGTCCAAGCTCCCTCCAGGAAAAAGTTGTTAAGAGTACCTGAAGACTTGTAATGAAAATGACAATATGATTGTGTCAACATGAGAATGTTGGCCTGAACCAAAACCTGCCAGTGTAGAACGATTTGTCATGCCTTTAATGTTGTCTTTTTTGAAGAGGGATGGAATTGTAATCTGTGAGTAGATACTTCTGTGGGAGCAATAAATCTGTTACAATATTAATATTGAATATGACCTGTGTTATCAGCTTTTACCTTGAATGAGGCCTATGTCAGTGAGGGTAGCTTTAAAATCTGAAAACCAGATAATTTTCAAATAGTTCACCTTTTGTTTAAAAAGCTTTTTCTCCCATCATAACACTTTCCCAGGACTTAATGAAGATCAGGCGGAAGGAGGCTGACTTGAAGCAACTGCGTGCTCAGTGCCAAGGAACCCAGACACGACTGAAATATTCACAGAGTGAATTAGACCTTATTAAAAAGAAACAACTTGCTAATCTCTTCATGGTATAATACTAAGTCTTTATCATTTTCATGTTTAATAATTGTCTTGTTTTAAACTGCAATTACTGATCAAGTAATGCTACTTCCTTACATAATTTTTTAAACTCAGTTAAAGTTTTACACAAGTTACAACCAAGGAATTGATAAAATATAAAAAATAAGATGGCAGAGTAGTTTACATGAGGCTTTTTCTATTGTGGTTTTAAAACTTGGATTTCTGGTAAGCTTGGTTCATCATTTAGAAGTCTGTAAGTCAAAGTGTCCTCTATGTGGTAATTAGTTTGCTTTTCTGCTTGTTAAAACTGTAATTGTTACATGCAGATTGGCAATAATAGTGGTTAAGTGGCATTTGAGAAGAAAATATTTAATGTTTTAGTCACAAAAAACAGTTAACCTGGAACAGAGCTGTCTTTTAATTTCTAGGAAGTTGAGCAACTTATTAAGAAAAGTTACCATCTTTTTCCTTTCTATCTAGGAAAAATCCAAACTGGAAAGTGAACTGGTGAATATAGAGGCTCAGCATGAGATGCTGAATGAAGGAGTAGCACAAAGAAAAGGAAAAATAGAAGAATTTAAGAAAAAAATTAACGAGGTAATGCCTTTGAAAGCTCCTGCTGTTGGGTTACAGAAACTTATGTTTTACTGATGTTTATACCTGGACAAGTTTTAACTTTGTAAACTGCTTTGTCAACAAGGCTTGTACATTATTCCAGCAATCTCTCCACATCCTCTCCCTTTCTTACCAAGGGAGCTGTGAACAGAGAATGTTGGTGTAAATGAGTCAGAGCTTTGCAAATCAGTTTCCTTAGAGTCAAAATTCTGTGACTGTCAGGGGCTAAACACAAATCCAACCAAGCAAATCCATCTATGTCTCAAACAGGTGAAGCTTTGTTTAATATATACAACTTTCTAGAGCTGAAAACAATCCTCAGCACTGGGAGAGGGCTTTGCTCTCAACTCTGCAGGTGACATGTCTGGGGGATGGCCTGTCTGCTTGGAAAGTAGATGAAAACCAGCATAATCTGAAGGTTCCTTTCTCTTGGGAAGTAGCTGGTATTTGTTCTTGATTTTCTCTGCTCTGATTCTGCTGGGAGAGTGGCTGAGATGTGCATGATGGTTGTCAGCAAATTCCTATTACACTGTTTTGAGGGGTTTGTTTGTTTCTGTAGAGGTTTTCTTTTCTGGGTGGGAAGAAAGTTCTGGGGGTTTTTGCATCTTGTGGTTTTTGGGGTTTGTTTTGGTATTTTGTTGGGGTTTTTGGATTTTTTTAAGACCGTTGTATAGCTATATGCAAGCCCAGTTCATGGAAAATGGAGCTAGCCTGTGATAGAACTGATTGTTCTTTGCTCACCCTCTCTTTTGAGGTGTGGGTGATGGAGAACTTGGAGATCTTGTTCTATCCCCACCTGTCCAAATTCATTATCTGTTACAGTACTAAACCATCAACTTGTCTTTAGAATCTGCTCCTGTCTGCATCCCATCAGCAACAGGAGAGGTTCTCTATGATCTGTGATCCACCACAGCTTTCTCAGCTTCTTTGTGTAGACCCTTCTGCCATCTCATCCCTCAGTTTCCCTGTCATTTACTAATCTTCCAGTGATCCCCAGAATAGTTCCTACAGACAGTGGACAGATTGCAGAGCAGGGTTGTCATGAAGAGAATGTCAGTAAAGCCTCATGTGATGCCAAGAGGGGTTTCCTGCTGTGTTCTGCTGGAGTGGGCAGTAAATGATCTCTTGGGGAAAAAGGCACTTCATCCCTACCTGTGTCTTGAAGCTGCCTTTGTTCTTACTCCTGTCAAACAAAGAAATCTGGTATCATCTGAGGAAAAATGGTACTGCAATTTTATCTGGAAAATTCACAGCCCAGAGCTTAGATGCTGAGTAAATGTATATTATTGGAGAAGGAAAGATTCCTCACCACTGTCTGCAGTAACTCAGGCTGTGTCATACATCTGTAATTTAGTTCCTGGCTTCTGACCCATTCTCATCACTCAGTCTGGGATTAATCCATGACTGGAATTCTGCATGTAAGAACAAGCCAAAATTGCTGCCTGTTCTCTGTCTGCCTTGGGGTGCAGGCATGAGGGAGTGCAGATGTGTCATCTGCAAACACTGAGAAAGCTGTGGATGGTTAACTGTGTAAGAATTCCAGATACAGGAACTTTTCTTTTGTTTGTTCTGACAAAACAAAACCAGAGGCTATCATTTGGAACCAATCACTGGTTTCCAAAGAATGGTGTAACTTGGGTAGTATAACTTGGTTTGATGGCTAAAAAAACCTGAATGCTAAAACAACATAATACCAGGCTTTGATCTGTAGAGTTCTCTTAAAATTTTGTTCAGTTGAGTTTCCTTTTAAGTAGGCTGTTTCTCTTTCTTCCTTCAGTCCAGCCATATACACTGTACCTAGTATTTGCCTGCTTCAATTTTTTTTAAAAAACTTAGAATTGATTTTGACTGATGCTTTTGTAAGTATCTACTGTATAATTAGGAAATGAGAGATCCCATGGGAGAGTTTCTGCTGTGACTTTCCTATAAACAGAGCACAGTATATGGATCTCTTGAAAGGATTCAAATAAAGAACTGAACTACAGCTGAAAGAAATCTGCTGTATCTGATGAGTGTCCTGTCCAGCTTTCTCTTCTTCAGCTGCCTGGGAGCAACAGGCAGAACCAGGGAACCTGGTTACACTGTGATGACTTCTGTCTTTGGAATGATCAGGTGCTGTCAAGAAGAGCTTAGATTGGAGTTACATTTGGTTGGTAGATCACAGGCACACATGCCTTACATCTGGCACTTAGACTGAAAGTGTTATTTGAAAATCTCACGTACAAATTACCTCTCAGTAGCTGTTAGCTGTTTTCTTGAAGTACCTTAAAAATCTAGTCTGTAGCATGAAGTGATTGAATATTTTACATCTGTGAGTTGCAAAACAGTATAATAATTTTTTTTTTGTTCCGTTTCTCTGTTTTCAAAGGTTGAAGATGATGTCTTCCGGGAATTCTGTGAAGAAATCGGTATAGAAAATATTCGTGTGTATGAACAAGAGCATGTGAGACAGCAAGAGGAGATTGATAAGAGAAGGTGGTATATGTGACTGATCTGTATCTTAGAAGGAGAATGTTAAAATGAACTGATGGTTGAAGTTCAAGTGTCACTTCCCATGGTGTATCTATGTTCTATATCATATTTGTTTAATCAATATCATTATATCTTTGTGATTTCCCATATATCCATGGCGTGTGGTGGAGTAGAATCAATGTAATGCAGATCTTTGTGTTCACACAGAAGATACAGTAATGGTATCTAAATAGAGTCCAATCACAGTTAATAGCCTGCTTTGTAAGAACTGGTTTTACATCCTCTACTTTTGACTAGGCTGGAGTTTGAAAATCAGAGGACACGACTGAACATTCAGCTGGAGTATAATCGTGATCATCTACAAAAATCAATAAACTCACTCAGCAAGTTGAGGGAGACAATTCATAAAGATGAAGCTGAGATTATCAAGCTACAGAAGGTAACAATAAAATCAATTTCTCTGCCTCTGTAATTCAATGCATTCTTTCCTCTCAGTTCCAATTTTGAATAAAGGCAGTTGATGCTATGGATTAATTTTTCAAGGGTTTAATTCAATGTTGACTTTGTAATTGCGTAGAAAAATGCAGATGTGTATTGCATTTTAACCTTGGAATAAATGGCTCTATTTGGATGCTTATTTATTATTAAAAATAAGCTTACTAAAAATTAAGGTTTGGATTACTGTCTGTACAGTATTATTTTAGATTTTGTGCAGTTGATATGAAAAGGCAACATACAACTGTAGATAAAACCCAGCAGCATGGGGCTCAAATTCAGCAGAAGATTTTATGAATAAGAGCCAGCAGCTCTGGTGCTTTACATCTTTAAGCTGCTTTACAGCCACTAATACATTTAAAATAATCCTATGAAACCAATTTAGATTTTTAGTTGAAGTACTTTGTGTGGGTTCCTCCTTCACAATGTTCTTTATCCTGTATTATTATGCTGATGGTGCTTGTTAAAGAAACAAGCTTGTGCTTGTTCACAGAAAAGGGAAGGAGAAACTATGTGCTTTGAAGAAAAAAAAAAGTGAAATATATAAAACTGCCACAAAATGGGGGAACCCCCTCCCCTTCCCATTGCCTTTCAGATCTTGTGTTGTAAAACATANGGGACCCCCCCCCCCTTCCCAGTGCCTTTCAGGTCATGTGTTGTAAAATATTTGAATATAACAAGTTTAAATTTAATTCCTTTCTTTATAGTAGAGGTTCCAGATCTAGATTCTTGGTGGGAGGTTAAAAATTCAAATATTTCTATGCAGGATGAGGAGAAGCTTCTAAAAAAAGTGAATGAACTTTTGGAGGAGCAGCAACACCTTAAGGATAGATTAAGTGCTCATAAATCTGAGCTTACAAAAAGCCAAAATGAAGTTGAAGAGTTCAGAAAGATGATGTTAACTCTTAATAGGTAATTCCTACTTCTACTGCTGGGAGGATGATTAAAGGGATAATATTTAGAAGGGATTTACTGATCATGTGTTTGGGTTTCTCTTGTTTTGCTTTCTTGTGGAAGATTTATTAGAGACACAGTGATTTGCATCTGCAGTATGCCTTAGTTTAACAGTGTTTTTCTAATTCATTGTGTGAAGGAGAGTATTTCAAGAGACCCATGTAGAATTATTTTATTATTTCCCTAGTCTTAGGTCTCACTGTGATCTCTGCCCACAGATCTCTCATCTCTTGTGCTGAGTGTGTAGTAGCTTAACTGGAGGCATGTGCACTTCCCTCATAGTTTCACAGTTTAGTTTGAGTTGTGGATCTGATTAATGGGAACATTTGTGTTCCAATTTCATTGTTATTTTCCCAGACTTTTCATGTGTTGGATACCTGAAACTAATACTAACTTTAGGTCATTATTTTGTCCTACTGTTAACATTAAATCAACTCCTTTGTGGACAGTTTATACTTCAATTCTGTTGTGCTTGCTTATTATTGATGTCCCTTAATCACTGTGTTTAAAAACCCCACCATGTTGGCACAGTATGGCTAGGTAAGCTTGTGGAATATTGTTGCCATCAGAGGAATTGATTGAAAAGAATCAGGCTGTTTTAAGGAGAGGAATGCTAGAAGATATTTGATTACATGTCAAAGGATCAAATCTCCACACATGTTCACTAGAGTTGAACAGAGGTAGGCTGTAATTAGGAAAGATGGGTATTTGAACGTGCTTTTACAGTGACCTTGGCAATGTGCTGAGACTGAGGCTCCCTCTGGAGTAATTTGGGAGAAGGGAGGGGATGGCAGTACAGTAACAGTACAGTACCATTTGCCTTATGTTTGATGGGGGTTAGTGCACAGGAAACAGCCCTCTTGGTGCTTGCAATCTGTTTCCCATGCTGTATTTATCCTGCTCTTTGTCTGTGGATGTTACCAGCAGTGATGTTTCCACTCTTGAGTTGTGCCTTTTGTGCTTGTAGAGAAGCCACAAAGTTGCAGAGGGAAGCTGCAGCTCTGGAAAGCTCTCTGGAAGCAGAGAGGTTAAGGCGACACAATCTGCTGCTTGAATGCAAGGTGCAGGACTGGAAAATCAAGTTACTCTCTGGATCACTGGATGACATCAGTGAAGTAGAGGTACTTAATGCTTACAGAACAAAGATAGCACGGAGGAGCACTTACTCATGGATTTAAACATCCGCTTTCTTTCCTTACAGGACTGTTGTTCTTGCATAGTAATGTTCAAACCAATATACTCTATTTGTGTGATCAGGTCTCTTTCATTGAAAAGAAGGATTTCTTCTTATTTTTGTAGACAGAAATATTGTTTGCAAGTATTTTTTGGTTGTGCTTGAAACATACTCTTGTGAAATATATAAAATCCTGTGGTACAAGAAAATCGGTGTGAAGATAAGTAAGAGGATACACAGGGATCAGTTTGGAAATATAAATAAATACAGCACCTGCAAGAGTGAGATCATATTTGGTCTAACATCCATAATAAAAATGCTGTATATGAAATGATCCTTTTGTGTTCAGTACATGTAGGTACTCAGAGAAATCAGGGATAGGCTAAAAGAGAAACATTCCCTCTATGCAGTGACTGCCCCTTATTATTTGTCTCCATCTTCCTTCTTTTCCCAACATGCCTTTTGTGAGGAGAAATAAACTTCCTGCACTGTCACAGAAGAAATGAGCTGTGGGTTTTGAAGTACTTAAAACATGTGTGTGAATTTGGAAGGAGTCTTGTTGAACCCATTCCTTAGAAAAGTATTTTTGCTGGAGGACAGGTGTGAAGTGGGCAGCAGCCAAAATGCAGGCAGTGAGGTGGGGTGGGCAATCTGTGAAGGGAAAGAGCAAGAACTGCTGATGATCAGAGTGTAGGAACTCAGCTCTCACTGTTCCTGAATGAGGAAGGGAGGAAAGCAAGGAGGGGAGCAGAAGGAATAACAATGTGGAGTCTTAATTAACCTCACTGAGAACACCAGCAAGATTTGGTTTGGTTTGGAGAAAGACTCTTGTTGGGAAAAGGAGTTTAATAATGAGGGAGAGAGGGCATATGTTTTATTTGAGGGAAAGTGACTGTTTGAAATTCAGGCTACAGAATGTAGAAGATACTCTGCTTATGCCATACAGAACTGAAGCTCCTCAATTCTTTTGAATTAGAGTGGAAGAAATGCCTCCCCTTGGAAGGGATTGGGGTGGCAGGGAGGGTACATGTTTCCAATCAGGAGATTTACAGTATTACATATTTATAACACTGTACATAAACAGATTGCTGCTGCTCTTTTAACATAGCTGAGTTTAGTAGATGTTTTCATCTTCGTCTAATAGATGTGTGTGTTAATTAGGCTCATGAGATCTTAACTGTTCACTCCGTTTGAGCCAGGGGAAGAGCCGTGGATGAACTCATACCATGTTACCACTGTCTCTTAATTTTAAAACCTTTTAATGAATTGGTTTTACAGTTTCCAAGTTGACTGTTGTATTTCTGAACTGGAATGTCCTTCATCTTACAGCTAGGAGCTGAAATAGAAGGCACCCAGACTCTGTCAGGGATCTATGAAAGGGAAGAGGGAATTCAGATAGACTACAGCACCCTAGCAATGAACCTAAAGGTAATCTTCTCTGCCTGAAATGATTAGAGATGGAGTGTTTGATTTTTATTTTTGTGAAAGATATTTTATTTGCTGTTTATTTTGGTCTTTGAGTGACACCTGGTAAAACCACTGCTGAGCTGCAGTGCATGTCTGTGTGTGCTCTGGTTTTGTTCTGATGATGCAGCATTGATGTGTGGGATTTCTAGAGAGGTCAGTTTCCCATAGAACTGGCTTTAATTTACAGCTTACCTGAACCACAAAATGCAATTGAGACACTTCATATAACCTTGATTTTTTTTTTTTTAACTTCCTCCTTTACTTCCTGCCTTGAAGTTCCAACTTTGTATGTTAAGGCTCAAAGCTCCAGAACCCAAGGATGGCTGTGGGTGTTGTTTTCCTTCTATTTGCAGAGACCAAGGCTTCCTATCCTTTCCTGGCTAACAGCCCATTAGGTCTCATTTTCTCAGCAGGTTTTGTAATTTTTTTTCTGTTTTAATCTTGAAGAAAATGGTTAAATGTCAGAGGCTAAGCACAGAGCAAAGGATGAATCTGTCATTAGTAAAACTTTATCTCAGAGAATTCACTGAGAGCCTCTTCTTTAAAAATCGAGGAATGAAGCACTAATCCTGCTCCTGTGTTGTGTTTTAAAATGGGAATCGAGGGAAAATAATTGGCTCCTTGTTTTTTGGGAAAGAAGAGTGAGGGCCTGGTAGATTCATTGCAAGAACCAAGACCTGGGTGGCATTTTCAGTTGTGTTTCAAGTTAAAGTTTCAAATTAAATGACTGGGGTAATTGTTTCAGGAGCCATGAGTGCTTGCTGTATGTATTGCAATGCCTTGGCCTAAAAGCAAATTAGATTGCTCCATTTTTAAATTTTTCTTTAGGAACTAGAATCTGATAAAGATATAGAGGATCATGTGAAGCAAATGCAGCAGGAAATCAAAGCTAAAGAGGTCACATTGATGAAGACAGCTGCTCCCAACCTGAGAGCAGGAGAGAAGTTACAGGTGGCTCGGAACAAGTTCCAAGAATCCATAGATGGTAACAATGAGTCTTTCATGTCAGTCACTTTTGTGATTCCACCCTAATTGAAATTCCTTTCCTTGGGGTTGGTCCTGCTGGCTTTGCACCTTTCAGATATTAAGGTGTTTTTTTTGTGCTTAAGTGTTTATCCTCAGTTATCTTTTCGATGATATGTAAAAAATTCATTAACATACACTGGAGTGTGCAGTAGCTTGTTGAAATACAGTTTGAATGATTGGGAAGATATTTGTATGAAGTGTTTTTACTTGCTTCTTGAGAAGTACTGACTTTAATGTTAAAATTGCTAAAATTTTTCTTACATAAACTGAAGGAACTCTGTATGTTGTCCAAAACTCAGACATGAGCATTTCTGCAAAATGATGGGTGTCTTCAGAGAGTTTTGAAGATATTAACAATGTAGGAAACTTGGGGGGTTCTGGAGCTGTACCAGGTCAGTCAGTGCTGGTGCTTAGGGCTGCCTGGCTCCCAGAAGGAATTAGGAGAAGAGTATTGTTCCTTGCTCCAGACAAATGTGGCACAGAGCAGATTGAATACATCCCAGCTTTGCTGGTTTGTGGGGCCTCCATTTGAAATCTGGAAGGTAACTCACACTATATTGGTATGTTCTTTTTTCTGCAGTAAATATTCTCTTTGATGCTGCTCACAGCACCCAGTTTGTTCTTTGTTCTTGGTTGTTATTTGTTCTTTGTATTTGCTCAAAGGCTTCTTAAGTAGTAATTCTTGTAATTTTTTTTCCATAGCTTTTGAGAGCAGCAGAAAGGAGGCCAGAACATGCAAGCTGGAATTTGAAGAGGTGAAAAAAAGGAGATACGAGCTGTTCAGCCAGTGCTTTGAGCATGCTTCCATAGCCATTGACAGGATCTACAAGAGGCTTTGCAGGAACAGTAGTGCTCAGGTTTGTCAGGCTCAGGGGCTTTGCCTTAAAGGCCTCACTGGATGCTTTGTTACCTGGAATAAAAGTAGCACTTGTGCTTTCCAAAGACAGTCTCAGTCCTTAAGAAGAAAATTGCAGAAATAAAGACTACAGAAGTTTAGAATCAAGGAAGGAATAGGCAATGAGCCAGAGTATGCTTGACATTAGACAGAGAGAGGTAATCTCTGAGCAGAATTGGGAACTATTCAGCTTGGCTTAGTTTTACTCTTTGCTTTTAGCAGAGTTGTAAATTTTGAGAACACAAGTGTGGAATATAACTGAATACTTCATTTAAAAATAATACTGGTTTACACATCTAGTTATACCAATAATAATCATTAGTTCAGACAGCTGAAAATCATAAATCAGCACTGGTGTTTTGTACAAGGTCTTGAAGCATCTTCTACCCCACTTAAATGTTTAGGAAACATAATCAGACATATGTTTGCAGCTTTTAAGAAATATGTAGAAAAATTGTCTCACAATTACTTTGTTACTGTTTCTGTATTAATACCAAAAGTCAAGGGAGAACTCCCAAATGCTTTGGTTATGTCAAATTCCATAGAGTGTGGAATGTTTAAAGGATTGAACTCATATCTGATATTAGATTTTATTTTCCTTCAGCATGTTTTGTGTTGGTTTGGTTTTCTTCCTGATGTCTGTGATCTGAGAGCAGACATTTGAAATGAGGGTTAAATAAGGAAATTTCTCTTACCTGTGTCCACTTGTGCAGAGGGGAAGAGTCTATTATTTCATTGCCTCTTCTGTTAATTAAAAAAATAAACCATGTAGCAAAGATCTTACCCATCATACCTTTAGTGGTTAGGAAAAATGGTGGTTCCTTTAAAATAATGCTTTTACATTTTGTCCCTGGGAACAGGGGTACAAAGTACAGAAAAAGACTTTAATACAAGCAGTCTTTGTCCAGCTCAAAGATAGGTTGTGTAAAGCTAAAAAGGCATTTTTGCAAATATATTGTCTTCCAGGCCAAAAAAGAAGAAATCTGCTTTTAAAGTCCAACATTGTAATAATTTTTTAAAAAATCAGAGCAGTTATGTGAAAGGTGACAAAATCAAGTTTGTTCAGTAGCTGAAAGTTTGGAAATAACAGATGTGTGGTGCCATTTCCATCCTGGTTTTGTTACTGAGCCTCTTGGCTCCTGGTTTGTTCTCCAAACCATATCCTCCAGATACTGCTGCTCCCAGAATGGATGAGCAGGTTCCCTGAAAGTAAAGCAAACTCACTCGTTTCCTCACTAGCTCAGGCAGTATTTAAAGCTACAAAATACCAATCTGAATAATTTGCTAATCTCACTGTTAACAATTAGATGTGTTTGTTTCCAGGCATTCCTTAGTCCTGAAAATCCTGAGGAGCCCTACCTGGAGGGCATCGGCTTTAACTGCGTGGCTCCGGGCAAGCGCTTCATGCCAATGGACAGTTTGTCAGGAGGGGAAAAAACAGTGGCAGCCCTGGCTCTTGTGTTTGCCATACACAGGTGAAAGGACTGTTCTGGGAATATCCAGGGGGAAAAAAAGAAGTATTGGGGTATTCTCCAAGGATCTGGCTGAGTAGGGGATAGAAAGAGACAGTGTTACGCTTACACACATGAGGAAAAAAAAAATTCTGCTAATGGGGTGTTCAAGCATTGCTGAAGTCCTTGTTCCTTATCTGTCATGACTTTATATATTCAATGTAGAAATTAATGTTGATTAACATATTAACTGTTAATTAATTTCTTGTCTATTATTTAGTATTAAATAATACCTACTTATTTAATTAAATATAATATTGCAAAATATTATCAACTTTATTTGTAAGTAAGTAATTAGCATGTTGATGAACATTTTGGTATCTCAATGCAAAATACTGTCTTGTCTTCTGCAGCTTTCGTCCAGCTCCTTTTTTTATTTTGGATGAGATAGATGCTGCCCTGGACAACACAAACATTGATAAAGTAAGTTGGTCTTTTAATGACAACATCTGGTACCTTTTGGAGAAAGGTGGCTACTTCCATTGCAGGGATACAGAGATCAATTA
>VWYP01007049.1:0-17587 GCA_013400435.1 Pycnonotus jocosus | reverse complement strand
TTTTTTTTTTTTTTGATCCTGGCTTCTTATTTAATAATAAACCAGACTGTGAACACACTGACTCATCTCTTGTTTTCTCAAAATAGTGAGAAGTTTTATTTATTTTTTTTAATCAGTAACTACCTGAGAGAAAGGAATGCCTCATAAGATAAAGGCATTTAATTAGTTTGTTTGCTGTTAAGAAAAATATGTAGGTGGATGTAGGCAAAATGCCAAGCCAAAATGGTCTGGCTTTACTGACAGTTCAGCAAAAGAAAAAGATTAGACGTCATGGAAAAAATTACTGCCTGAACAGGAAAAGCTGGACATGGCACATATTTCTCCTCTTGCTCCAGCTTTGTAACAGTAAAAGGAACCTCTAGCAGTAGCTAACAGAACATACTTAGTGTGCAAGAGGGTTGAAAGACAACAAAGCTGGCTGAATCACAGGGCTTTGGTAATTATGTGAGATTTCTTTCAAATCTCTTGTTCTTCATCAGTATTATTATTAATGTTATTATAGCAAGAGCTATATCCCTTGTCTCCCCAGCCTGCAGGAGGGCCAACAAGTCAACACTGCTCAGGGCACTGTGAACCTTTGGCTTCACTGTGCACATTTGGGAGCAGACCCAGACATCAGGATACTTTCTTTTCTAACTCAGAGCACACTACAAAGCGGAACAACCTTTTGGAACCAGGTTAGCAAACAAACAGCACCGTATCAATCACCCTGATCTTGATTTCAATGCTGTTCACATTCCTGCGGATGCGAAACACTCGAGGTACAACGTGCTGGAATCCCAAAACACAAACAAATCCAGAGGGCCCATAAGGTAGCACAAGTCTGTCTAGAGTTTGACCATTCTTGCTGAAGGCCAGATTTTCCACTGGACATCCTCTGAACCCTGTTCACAGCTGGGTCCTTCTGCTCTGCTGCTGCCAAGGAACTGCTCCCCACTCTTGAGTTTGTGCCACATCTGAAGCGGGGTTGTGCCTGTCTGTACCAAACTCCTCTGCAGGGACTGTAGGGCATTCCAGACAAAACTTTCCAGCTGGCTGCTGCATCAGGAAAGTCTACCAGCATGTTTTGTGTACAGTATCTTAATGCCAGCCATTCTTTACCCTTTAGACTTTTGTCCCATATAACAGCTCTGTACCTTTCCTGAAATCCACGAGTCTTATCGTGGTGACCCAGCTTTTATGATCACTTAATTCACTCCCACCTTTGGATTGTTCAATCCATTTCTGTTAACCAGGAAGGATACTGAAATAGCCAGTCCATTATTAGCTGCCTCCTATTTCTAAGATGAGTTGTCTCTCCCATGTTGGAGGAAGCTGGCCACACAACTCCTTCTCCTGCTGACCTTTTTCTCTTGACATGAGATGTCTGTTTGCCACATGGTCCCACCCCTAGACAGCCATGATAGGGGGGTTTTTAAATTTTTATTTTTTTTTAAATCACCATGCATCCCTTTCCATACCACAGGGGTCTGTTACAGACCCTTACATCATTTTACCTCGGTTTTCCCTTTCGTAATGGAAGGGTTTTTGTGCTTGTCTTGCAAGGAACTGTGTGAGAGTTTCTTCACAGCCAGCCAGTCCGGGTGTGTATAAAGGGCACATTTGTACACATGTCCAGGAGAAACTGAACCCAGTGGAAGAATTTAGTTTTTAAAAGCAAGACTGACACATCCAGCAGCTGTTAGTGATGGCACAGGGACCCACTGGACAAAACAGCATGGATGCATGAACAGGTAACAGGAATTTAATCAGGTCAAACACCATGAACAACGAGCAGATTGAGAATGAAAAAAATCAACAGGTGAACAATCTGCTCCCCAGCCGGCAGAGAGAAACCTGGCTGTCACCCTCTCTTCTCCCACAAGATCTTGCCTTGCAGACACTTATCCCATTACAACTTATCCCATGACAACTTCCCTTTCCCCCGTGCCCCAGCAAGACTCCCAACCTGCCCTTATGCAACTTGGATTTCTCTAGGAGATGGGATGGGAACCCCACCTGAACAGCATCTGGCTCAGCACTTCTGGCTGCTGAGGCAGTAACAGTGAGGGCAGTGCCCACCCCAGAGGCTAAAAGGGTGGGACTGAGCCTGGGAAGCCACAGCTCGGGCAGCAGTGACAGCTTTGTCCCTCAGCACGGCACCAGCAAATCTTCCACGCTCCCAGGCAGGGTTTGCAACTGGTTATTTCACCCTGCACTGCCATTGCATCAGTGTCTGACACCTTAAACCTCAGCTGGTTACTTTTCCTTTCAGGCATGGCAAGAGTAGAGGCGGTGAGGGGGGAGAAAAGAACAAGACAAGTTCTGAATTTTCTCCTCCAGGAGAAATTATAAATTAAATCCTGGGTTAATAAATTTGCTTTACCCAATCTGGCTCCCTAGAATGAGGCTAAAGGCAACAAGTTCTGCCTCACTACATCCACATGGCTTGGTCAGCTGCTGACACAACTATCATTTTGCAACACCTTGCCTGTACACACACCAGCGTGGGCCTCCCTCCTCTCCTGCCATCACCCTCCCCAAGATCATGAGCTTCTCCCTCTACTGCACCCACCCGTGCTGTTTTCCACCAGGGAATATCTCTGTGCATGCACAGCTCTCATTGCACAGGGCCAAGGCTGAGCTCTTTCCTTGCCTGGTTGAATTTGAGAGCTGACTCTTGAGCACAGAGGTGTGAAACCTCCACCCTGATGGCAAATTCCCCAGTGTGGTGTCCTGCAAAGTCCCACCCCTGCTCCTCGTCCTCTTTACTGATCTTTGTCCAATCTCTTTTTCTACTCTTTTGTCCCAAAGGATGCTCCTGCTCTCCCATTTCCTCACTTGTAGAATCATAGAATGGTTTGGGTTGGAAGGGACCTAAAAGAAGATCTTGTTCCATCCCCCTGCCATGGGCAGGGACACCTTTCACTGTCCCAGGCTGCTCAAAGCTCCATCCAACCTGGCCTTGGACACTTCCAGGGATGAGGAGTCCACAGCCTCTGTGGACAGCCTGTTCCAGTGCCTCACCATCCTCACAGGGAAGAATTTCTTCCTAATTTCTAACCTAAATCTTCTCTCCTTCAGCTTAAAGCCAGTCCCCTTTGTCCTATCACTACACTCCCTTGTGACAAGTCCTCCTCCAGCTCTCTCAGCACCCCTTTAGAAACTGGAAGGTGCTCTGAGGTGTCCCCGGAGCCTTCTCTTTTCCAGGCTAAACAACTCCAACACTCTCAGGCTGTCTTCATGGGAAAGATGCTCCAGCCCTGTGATCATCTTTGTGTCCTCCCCTGGGCTCGTTCCCACAGTTCAGCATCTTGTGGGTGCAGAGCTCCACTCTGGTGCCATGTGGGGGCTGTGCCATCCCTGGGGGCTTCAGGCCCAGCAGGCTGAAGGGTGTTGGTGCTGTGGGGGCAGCAAGGGGCACAGATCTCACTGGCTGCAGCCCTGCTCTCACCCCAGCTCTGTGGGATAAGGAAATCCAGACTGGTGTGTGCCACTGTGACAGACACTGGTGCCTGGGAACCCTGTGTGGCCCCAGGTGAGGAAAAGGCTTCTCACCCCACTTCAGCTGAACAAAAGCCTTTCCCCTCCACTTTGCTTTCTGCACTTTCCATACTCAGGCCAGTTTAATCTCCACTGCACCCACAGAAAACACTTAGCCTTGTTATTAAGCCTCTGTAGGCTGCAGCAGACACACACCACATTAGGTGGAAAATACAGGAATTAATGTAATTGTTTTTGAACAGGGCACAGTCTCCAGCATCAATTAAACACTTAAAGGAAAAGGTATGCATGGGAGGTAATGGTAGGAGCATTAAAATGGCATCAGGCAAAAGAACATGTATTTCTGGTTAAGGGAAAAAAAGCCATCAGGAGAGGAAGGCTGAGAGTCCTCACCATATGAAACATCTCCAAAATAATTAATGAAACTTTTCTTATGAAAATTAACATAATATATAGAGATTTGAGGACTTTAAACCTCCTTAACATTCCTTATTTTTATCCATTTAGCATGTTTTGGTGCACATGGCATATCATATATTTACCTTGAGAAACCTTAGGTAGACAAACTGGCTGATCAGATGTTGGAAGTGAACAGAATGAAAGGAAAAGAACCAAAAAGTGGGAAGAAACATAAAGAGAACATCTTTCTTTCTGCTAGTAGGATATATTAAAAGTGCCAATTAAAAATGGAACAGGAAGAAGAACTTAATTTTCATGAAATGAATAGAAATTCTGGGCAAATTAGAGGTTTTGCCCTTAAAATAACCAGCTCAAACCCACTGTAGAAGTGCAACCCAAGCTCCTCACATAATCCTCAATACTTCTGCTCTTCCTCACTCTCAGTGGTGTGGAGGTGAATAGAGAATTTTATGGCCACAAGAGGTATGGGAAATGTTTTAAAGGTATGAGGAAGCTCCACAGGAATTGCAATACTGAGGGAAAGAGAAATGAGAGAGATGAGAAGACTGAAAAATGCATCCCTCGAGAGAGAAACCAGACAAAGTAACAACAAAAGGCAGCTGGGGAATGGGAAGCTGACTTCAGCTGTGAGCAATGATGACCATTTCCAATGCCTGACATTTACAGTCACGAGTCCAGGCTCAGCTTTCACTCCAGTGTCTGTCTCCCCAGCTGGAAACAGCTGAGTAAAAACCCAGCACATTTCCTGTACAGCTCACTGGGGAACAGAACAGCATTGGTTACTTATCACCAGAGCTTTTATTTAGACACCAAGTAATAAGCTTGTCACTGGAGTGGGTCAAAGGCACTACTTGAAACACAAGTATTGATCCCCAGATATCCCTTCCCTAAAATTGTACAGTTAAATATTGCCATATAGAAGAAGCAGCTGGATCTGGGACATTTTTCATTCCTTAAGTTGCACACAATTCTTTTCATGCTTTTTACCACTTGCTCACTGTTATTGAAATAAACTTTTTTTTTTTTTTTTTTTCCCCGCTCATCTTTGGCCTTAAAGGCCAGCTTGACTTCTCCTGCCTGTTCACAGGCATCCACTGACTGCCAGATGATAAAAACCTTCTTCCCACCTCTGCACACTGAAAGGGCAGAACAGGCTCCTCTGCACATCAACAGCTTGAGTTCAGAGGAGGAAAAAGAAAAGAAAGCCAGAACTATTATGAAGACACAGCACAATGGCACTTGGAGAAGGTTATTTATTTCCAAGTTGTGCAGAATGAAGCCAGTTTGGGCACCAAGCTCTCTGAAGAAGGGTCAGTTTGAGGGACCTGAATTCACAGAGCATGGAAGAGTGAGAAGGGTAAAAGGGGAAGGGACATCCTGGGCTATGGCTGAACCACATCAGAGTCCCCACTACCAGCAGCAGGGACAGAAAAGCTTTAATTCTGACAAAGAGATTGGTTTCCCCTCCCTTTGGGTCTGGAGTGTCCCAGTGGGGAGCCCTGGTGTCTCTGTGTGTGCACTCACAGCCATGGAAACACGCAGGTCCCTCACCAAGAGCAGCCTTATCAGCAAGGCAGCCATGAGAAAATGATAAAGGCCAATATAATTACACCTGCTTGTCTCATGGCTGGGTAAATATTGTGGGACTCATGCTCAGCTGTGCTGAGTGCCATAAAATCCATCTGAAGCCACCCTGCAGCTCCCAGGTGAAACACTGGGGACTCGTGTGCTGAATAAAGGTGATCAGAACATCTGAGGGAAGAGCTTTTCACTTAAACAACAACAAAAAATTATTTAAAACAGAATTAAATGTTTTTCAGAATTGGTTTGCTAAGTGTATCAAGAAAGCAAGAAACCAAACAATTTTTCATATTAACAAAATGAGATCAATCAATAGGGTGCTGTTTTGTTTTGTTTTTTTTAACCATGATCTCTCTATTAAAATCTGTACGAAAGTAGAGTATAAGACACCTGTACTATAAAAATGGAAGATTTCTAGAAAATTTTCATTAGGGATAATTGAGTTTTGTTTTGCAAGAAATGCAAGGTTTTTTTATTCCCACACAGCATTTAAATGGCAATATTGGACTGCAGAACAGAAGCAGTAATTTTGTAGCAGCCCCACCACTAAAAACATGCTTCCCCTAATTAGAGTTTTGTGGTAATTCTGTAATAAAGACAGGAACGAGATAAAGACACTTTTCCTCAAAGAGAGAAGGAAAATTCTGTAATCCATACATGCTTGGAAAAGAATTAAAGTGCCTACATATTTCCACAATGATATATTCCTTAGACTGGCAAAAAAAAATTTAAAAAAACCCACACAGAAGAGTCATGCAGCACATACCAAACCCAAATAACTTCTCACTTTCCCACAGAGAAAATTGGCCATTGGGCATTTTCATCTCTGCATCACCAAGTTATTACATCCCAACCACTCACAGGATAAACTTCAGCTAATTAGATCACAGGTCTCCCAGGTTTTAATCCTTGGATATAATTTAACTTTACACCAAAAGATCCTTGACACTGACGGCTTAATTTGGTGTCGCTGATCGCTGCACTGCCACTTTAATCAGATAGGCTGCAGTGTCAGAGACCCACTGAATTACACCTGTGGGGCAATCAGGGGTGTGTAATCCTGAGTTTGATATTAATAAAGGCTGATATCACCATGATGCACTCCTGAGGCAGATAGGAGATGCTGAAATGAGTGCAGTAATAAGGAACCCCACCCTTTCCATATATACCTGTTAATAGCTGGTTTCCCTTAACAAGACTCTCCCAAAGGCCAGCCCTTTTCCTTCCCAGCAGCCACACTTAATACCCACACCAGCAGAAAGGGAGACATTTCCTCCCAGAGCATTGCTGCTACCCCACCTCAGAAGCTGCATCTCCATCTTTTCCAGTGGAAGGTTCCCTGCCCATGACAAGAGGTTGATTTATAAGGTCCCTTCCAAGCCAAACCATTTTGTGATTTTATGGTTCATCAAGCCAGGGGCACATAAAGAGAAACATAATGAGAAAACCACTACTGAGCACAAGAAAATGAATTCCAAGCGAGAACTGTCCTGTCTGTGGATGAGTCCTGCTAACTGGCCCATAAATCCACCTTTGCAGCCTCCTTTTTTTGGTAAATCAAACCCTTTTTCCTTTGCTGTTTCCACAGAGCAGGGCATTTTCTCTGAAGCCCTCCCTATAAACTTCCTTTCCTCCTTGCTGTGCTAGCTTGCATTTGGGCTAATTGGGGACAGATCACCAGCCAGGTGAGCAGAGCTGTGTGTCATATCTCTGTCTGTGTCCAAGATAAAGCTGGGTGGGGCCCAGGAAGGAAAGGAGAGCAGAGGGGAGCTGGCCTGGGGCAGGTGTGAAAGACCCAGGAGGGAAACTCAGAGTTCAGGAGAAAGGCTGGGGCAGCTCCTTGCCCAGGACAGTGAATGGGAAACAGTGGGAAGATGAGGAGAGCTCCTGGTATTTAAGTTAGGAATGCAATCCATTCCTGCAGGGAGATGGCAGAGGAGGGGAAAAGGATGCAGGGAACTGAAAATCCCTGAAATAGAGGATGGGGACACTGTGACACTGTTTAGTGTCTTGTTGCACTGACATTAAGGACTACCCAAGCTACTAAAAACACTGCAGCCACCTCAAACAAAGCCTCCTCCTACCCCTCAAAAAAAGCACATCCACCCTCCTGTGCTCTGTAGAAATCAAAACCTTTGGTCCAGATCCTGAAAGCTGGCCCAGAATAAGGGAACCAGGCCAAGCCATGGACTCAAGGATAAAGACAGGCCCTGGAGTTGGGCTTTGAAAAGTAACACTGATTCAGGGAGAACTGTGAAAGGTCCAAGAAATGACCAAAAATTCTGTGGCTCTACCATTACAGATCTCGAGAGAAGACAGGAGGAATCCCCGGTGGATACAAACCCCCAAAATGTACAAATGGAGCAAAACATGCACCTGCCTCAGGACACTGTGAGGCTCAGGGGGCACACAGACACAGCAGGGCTGGCAGCAGAGGCACCAGCAATCCTCCCTCACCACCCTGCAGTGGGGCAAAGAGCAGCACAGCTTTTGGGGAAGAGTGGAGGAAGGGCATGGGGAAGGTGATCAATCAACTGTGATCCCTCCCACAGGCAGCATTGCCTAATCCCTGTGGCAATTTCATTCCAGTAGACACAGGGATGGAGAGGCTGGCAGGAGGACAATGGGCAGAAGCCCACGAGGCTGTGTTTCCCCTCCCAGAGGATGGGTGATGTCCAGGTGTGGTACCCAGCCTTGTCTTGAGTCAGCAAAGCCCTGAGATCAGCCTGGAGCTCCTCACATGGAAAGCACAGTGACAACTGGGGGCAAGGACAGGAGGGACAGATCCTGAGGTGATTACTCTGACCTTACTCAGTGGGAATTTTTGCCTGAACAACAACTGAGTAATCACTTTGCCTGTTGGCACACACATGACACACCATCACATTTTGTATGGGAGTTGTCTAGATTTCTAATTAGTTTGCACTTGTCCTGGTTGTATTTTGACAAAACAGCACTAGACAAGACTATTTTCTTTCTTCCCCTTCCTGTGTTTAATAGCACCTGTGATGCACCTGAGAAACATCTAGGGGGTCCAGCTCCCTGCTACAGCCAAAGCACAGCTTTGAGGTGCAAACCCACTGCAGACTTTGGGTGTGCTCCAGGGATGGTGGCAGGGAAAGCCCAGCTCTGCTGCTGCACCACAGGATGGACAGGGACTTTTCCACCAGGCACAGGCAGTGCTGTTCACGGCTGGGTTTCATCCACCACCCTCCTGTCCCTTAAGGTGCTGTAACTGTGACAGCAGAGTGCAAAGATGTGACCTTGTGCTGTCATTGCTGAAGGCTGTGGGGCAGCTGGGGTTCATGGGGCAAGGTAAACCCTTTTACACCCTCTGCCCCCCTGGTTTCAGCTCTGCCCATAAGCAGAAATTCACCACCCAGGGCACAGGTCATGAAGCACCTCTCTGTCCAGCTCTGCAGCACAGACACCTCATCCCGTTTGTGGTTTAATGTTTCTCCACAATCAGAGTGTTTGGGAAGAAATCTCGAAGCTGCAGTGTCTCCAATCTGGCTCTGTTCCAAAATTCCAAGGCTGCCTGACCTCTTCCCCACTGCACACCCTGACACAGGCCTGACCCATGATGACTCTTCTCCCCAGCCCAAATTCCTGGCCAAAGTGCTCCAACTCCTCCAAGCACACATTTAACTTGTTATATAACACCCTCTAAGTGCTGCAGAGTGTTTCAGCATCATCACGACATCATTTCTGAAGATGAAAAATAAAACCCCAGCACCTTCCCAGATCTCTGTCACCAAAGGTAATTGCAGAATTCATCCCAGGTGAGGCTGAAAGGAGAAACAAGGCAAATTTTCCAAGAGGGCTCTTATTTGTTTGAATTGATAGAGATGCCCCCTGCAGACAGATTGTAGATGCTTGCAATTTGATTTCTAAACCCGAAGCAAGACGTGTGTGTAATTACACAGCAACATGCTTTTAGTTGTGGATTTAATAGTAAGGCACGGGAAAGAAAAACACCACACATGTCGAAGTAAATATTGTCCTTATGAAACAGAGTGATAAGAGCCCAAATCAGAGCCCAGGGTGCAAAGCACACTGCAAAGAGCCCTAAAATCACATCTCTGTACCGTGGAGGGGTTCACATCCCTCCCACAACCTCCTTGAAGCTGAAGGGAGTGCAAAGAGCAGCCAAGCCCTGTTCAGCCTTAGACCTTCACCTGTTGCAACAAATGTGTTGTTATAGGAGATATACTGCCAGTGTTTGGCACCTTTAAAATCTATTTTGATCCGCAGATAAGATCAGTTTGCTAAAACAAGCACAGAGATTGCAAAGGTCTAGTTAAGGGCTCAAAGGAGAGCAGTCCCAGCAAAGTTTTGCAGGGCATGGGTCGAGCAGGCAATGCCAAGGCTAATAGCTGCAATCCAGGATGCTGCTAACACCTGCTGAGGTGTTTGCAACCCAGGCCATGGCACTGCAGAGCCAGCCAGCAGCAAGGCTGTAAAACAAATCAGGGCTGAGCTCAGGCTGGTTCAGACCCTGTTAGGGGCAGTGCCTTGGCACCAGAGCAGCCAAAGCACAGGTGCACAATCTCTGCCACTGAGGGCAAAACTGCTGCTGCCAAAAGTCACGCTGACCTGAAACCACCATGGCTATTGCTGGTGCAAAGGAGTTTTTAAACCTCGTTTAACTGGCACAATTAGAAGTGCGTTCCTCAAATAAGGAAATTGGGTAAGAACCCAAAAGCAGACTGGCATACAGGACCTGACGGGTTCCTTTCCAAAACATGAAGAAATTCAGATTTCAAAACTGACCAGATGAGTTGACAAAAGGTGCTGCTCATTTTGAACAGTGGCCTCATTTGCTATCCAGCTCTAGCACAGGATGACTACAGACTCACCAGATTTTTTTTTTCTTCCTTTATCATTGTTCTTACACAGCTTGCTCTGTAATCTGGCATTTTACTGACTAAGTATGTTCACATATATAACTTTCCTTAACTAGCAAGGAAGTTCACGCCAAATCTATTTCTGAAGTTACCACAGAGGATAACTCATTGCAACAGGATCTATATAAATCCCTGCACACATAAACCCTTAAGAAAAAGCCCCATTACTCACTGGAACTTTGTCATTGTGTGACTGCTTTGCAGCCTGCATACAGGCGGCAACGAGTATACGTGCAGAGTTACACAAAAATAATCTCTACCATTTTCATACACAAGCTTGAGTTTCTCAACAAAAATATTTTTGAATGAAAAGTTACTCTGACCTCAGGATTTAATTTTTTTTTTTTTTTCTGGTGCAGTTTCAGGTTTTTCTGGGCAGCTTCACACCACCTTTCTAAAATCACTCAGACAGGACAGAAGTGTTCTTATTGTTTCCTAATGAGGTGGATTTCTTAGAACATTTAGATTTTTATGGTATATTTTCTACTGGTCCAAGCTATATAACATTTCCTCGGTGGAGATGTTTTTCAATATGGAAGCTTGATCCTTAAAGAAGAAAGAACATGATCTGCCCTAATTCCAGTTCTAACTGGACACCAGTTAGAAAAATCCAGTGGCAGCAACCAACAAGCTCTAATCTGAGTAATTTATAGACTTTTTAAAAAGAGAGTTTTATAGTTGGCATAAAAACATATAAATTTTTCAACTGACAGGAATTCCAGGTTTCATTCACCTCCAAATATCTCCTTATCTACTCACATCTGTAGAGATACAGGATATCACCTACCCTAAGCACTGACCTCTGTACATTTTTCAAGATATTCCTGTGCTGACAGTTAAACTTGTGCTTATATGAAAGGGTCCCTTTGTTCCACACCTTTATACAACCCAGCACTGCTGATAAACAAACACTATGATTAAAAAAAAAGAGCCCAAGAGTCTCTCCTCCTCTCAAAAAATCCTAAGTATTTTAAGTGTGGATGAGTACTTCGGGAAGTAGGAAGACAACGTGTCAACAGCCAAGTTACCATCCCAAAGCATTCGAGTTTAGGGCAGAAAAACAGATGAGGCAATAATAGTTCTTTTGAGGGCAATTAGTTCTTGAAATTCAGATGAGACACTTGCCAGTCAATGGATCTGCTTAGTGCAAGTCATCTCCTTCTCCTGAAAAAATTTCAGCATGAAGAAGGAAAAAAATGTAGTAGAATGTAATGAAAGAATCGCCCCTAAAACCACTTCTCAAAAAAGCATTTCCTTCCTTTATTAATTGAAAAGTGCCCTCCTACAGATATTTTGGGGCTTGCTTTGTGTATATATATATTTTTTCTCGTTGTGGCTCAGCATTGAAGTAAATTTTCTTCGGCGAGAGGTTTAGGAAACAATGGGGAGGAGGAGTGGCTTGTTTGGAAACAGAATGACACAGCCGGACACACTGAGTGTCAACAGAGATTTCAATGCCTTGCACAAGACGATATTGTGGGAGAGGTCTGCAGGGTAACTGGGTGAAATACTTCTTGTATCAATAATGTATCATCATTACAGTGCAAATCTGGCCGTGCCAGCCTCTGCCTTGTGACATTGGGACACTCACGACCAAGTCACCCCTGGTTATGAGAAGTGAGAGATCATTTCTTTCAGCATCCCATGAGTGACCTGTCTACAAATACCTGAATTCTCAGCCCCAGCACACAGCTGGCACAACAGCCTTAGAGAGGATTGCTTCATTTATGAAGACAAATCTGTGTCTATTAATTAGATTCCTGTGTTGAAAGATGTTGAAAGCTTTTAGAATTTCATATTTCATGAAAGTTACCAAATATTCTCCCTGACAGACTTTGTGTGTGTGCACTTCCCCCCTCAAAAAAGGTTTTTGAAATAATTGTCCTGTTCTCCCAAGAAACCTGGCGTTTGGGAATTTTTTTTTTTCAGTGAAGGTATTTTAAATAACGCCATGAAAACAAAGACTCAGGAGGAAAGCACAGATCCTTTTTCTGAGCAGGGGCTGGCATCTCCTGCCAGATGTCCCTGTGCAGCTCAGGATCACACCCCAGCTCCTTCCTCACCAGTCCTGGCAGGGTGATGCTGCCCTGCTCCCAGGCAGGAGTTCAGACAAGTCTCAGCTCCACGGGTGGAAGCTCCTGCTTTCCTTCCTTCCTTCCTTCCTCCTCCTCCCACGCCAGGCTGAGGACACTGGGCTGTGCAGGGAGAGGGCAACCAGGGTCTGAGCAGCCACCTCTTCTCTGCTTGCTTAATGCACACCTGCTCTGTTCTCTGCATCAGAAGCCTGATGGTCATATCTATCTTCTCCTATTTAAGCATCACCTTCATTTTTGTAGATCTGATCTTGCTGATGGTGGGGGTTGGTGGGGTGTTGGTGGGGGTTGACCTAATTCTATATTAAAATATCCTCAACCCAAGTGTTTTTCATCTTCTTGTTCATGCTGCCCACTTGGTATAACTACACCTGTACCTGCACTTATTTTTTGTTCTAGGATCCACCTGGCATGCAAGCAATCCCAATCTTTATGGAAACATAGATGGATATTTTTTTGTATCTCTTTCCATGGATATTAAGGCTTAGAGGGCCAACTAAATATCAGCCCTGGTGCTACTCCTACAGCAAAAATAAAGCTCCACAAAGATCAGGACATGCCTGTGCAGAAAGGTATCAGAGCACATGATTTGTGAGCCTGGTTTACTCTGGGTGGAAACCCAGACATTATGGGTGAGTTAAGGGTTGTTTTGGTCTTCATGGTTTTTAGTGGACAGGACTCCAGCCCTTGTTTGCCACAGGGAAGCCCTGCCAAAATAAAAAGAAAGGAGCAGAGACAGTCCCACACGCCCCAACTTGCAGAGGTCTCCAAACAATGACTCTGCAGCAGCAGCAGCGATGACAGGGCAGTGTCAACACTGGCCCTCCAACATTTGATCTTTCCTGTAGTGTGAGGATCATAAACTCTGCAGGCAGGGAAACACAACAAAAAGGGAAGGAAAAACCCCAAAGTGGAAATGAGAGGGGGAGAGAGAAGGAGGCAGCAGAGTCAGACAAGTCAGAAATAGCAGCAACCTTAAGGGCTGGCCTGTGAAGGAACAATTCAAAAATCCCACTAATTAAAGATCAGAAAAAAAAATTATATCCTTGCTACATCCATGCTTCTTGATAACAAGGTTTCTTTTACCAGATGAAGCCCTGACCTTAGCAGTAGCTATTCCTATAAAGGAGTTACAAATAAAAATTAAAAAATAACAAAATCTGCTGCCTGTGAGGCCAGAGAGGACTTCTAGGCTGAGATTCCCCTCCCACCCTGAACTGCCAGCACTGTGAGTGATGGGGAGCAGCCACAGCACACCTGGTCTGCCCTAAAAAAGCTGTCAGAGAATCCTCCCAAAGAGTGCCCTGGACACAGCAGATATCCCGGAGGCAGGTGATGTGCCAGCCTCCCTCGCCAGGGGAATTCTCCGTGAGCAAATTCCCCGCAGCAGGAATGGTGGCTGAGCTTCCTGCTCCAGCCTGATGTTGGCTGGGGCTTTCAAAACACCCAGATACGTGATAAATGATTTATCTTTTCCTAGCACAGGTCGGCTCCCCTCCCACCTCACGATACCTCAAGGGCACAATTAAAGCCCTTCTGGATAGCAGGAACATTCCCTGGAGTGCTAATCACGTCGGAGAGATTGCTGGAGCATTTAGAAACCTAAAGCTTATCTTCTGCCCCATACAAAAGAGGATCTGCTCCTGCAGACATCCTAATCCGCAGGATTCTATTTAAATTTCAGGTGATTCCCGGTGCCACGCTGGAGAATAAGGAAAGGCTGATTAGAAGCTGGGTGAATCAATATGTGCTGAATGGCCTAGAGAAGCAGGAGCATTCATCTTGGCAGTCATAAAACTGGGAAAGCCGTGGGTGGATGACTAAAAGGAACAAAGGGCTGCTTAGCAGCGTCGAGCTAGGGTAAAAAGGCCAGGAAGAAAAGCAGCCATAAAACTTTATGACTAAGACGAGAACGAGATGAGAAATACTGTTTGGAAGAGTGTTGGATCAGGAAACATGCCACTCAAAGCCAGGGTGAGTCACACCAGCTCCTGCCTTTCAGGGCACCAGGTCTGCCTTGCTCAAAGGGTCAAGTTCCCCTCTTGGATGTCCCCATGGAGGAGCTGGTTTCCTGCAGGGAATTCGTGGCACTGCTTGTTAAAAACATGAGAAGTTAAACCTTTTTTGTTAAGTTGTGTAAGTATATAAAAACATACCCTGTAAGTTTCATTTCAATTTGTAACTGTGTATGATTTGTATGTACCCTATGAGTTTCATCGCAATTTGCAACTGTGTTTGGTTTAAGTAGTTCCCACAGTTATGTACCAGTTGTGTTTTGTAAGTTCCTTTTACATTTGTAACATTGTACAATTTGTAAAGAGTTACAATTAATTAAGGAGTTGTTAGAATTCAGACAGTATTGGCAATGCTCTCTGAGGGCTATTGTTGGAAAGAGAAGGAAGGAGGAAAGGTGGGAAGGAATCTTCCCCCCCACAGAAGGCTCCAGAACAGATCAGGACCCCGAGCTTGGATTGGTGGACAACGGACCAATCATTCAAAGGCGGGAAAAAATGATTCGTCCAGACAGATTCCTGGTAAAGACCAATCAGAGCCAAGAAAAGGAGCCAATAGCAGCGAGGATCCCAAACCCACCAATCCCTGAGGGGAGAGAGGCTATAAAAGGGGACTGACAGCCCTCAGAGGGGCTAGAAGTTGGAGTTCAGGACTTATATAGTAGCTAGGGGAGTAGAGAGTACTTTCTATACATTGTATCTGGCTTGCCGCAAAGTGTGCGAGACTAACTCAAACCCCTTGTTCCTGGTAGTTGATTTTTTTTTTTAAATAAAACAACTGGCCAAAATCCCACAACACCAGAGTTTTGTGGTCTCATTTTCAGAACACTGCTTGAGGGAGGTCCAACCCCCCGTATTTCAGAGCGAGATAAGCACGAAGGCGCCAGAGCCACCCACTGGCTGTTCCAGAGTTCTATTAGGAACATCAGCATCAGGGCAAGGGGGGAAAAATTACCCAGAGGAGGTTACAGAGCCACAGATGTGCCCTGAAGGACTCAAAACAAGGAGAAAGAGCAGCAGCCCTCAGGAGGAGAGGCTGAGCATTCAGCCAAGCTGGAAATGGGGTGACCCGGGGCCAATATTGCAGCGCTTTGTCAGGGCCCGTGTTTGTTCTGCCCCAGCTTTATTTGCCCCAGGGCCAACTGGGCAATTTTCTTCTCTCCAGTTATCAATTTGCAAGTCCCACAAGCACTTTAGCTCTCTTAATAATCTGGGTTTTGCTAATGTGTATCTTAAACTTGCAGCCTGTGTTCATTAAAAACAATTTTCTTGTAGAAATATAGGATAGTTTCAATGTTTTGAAACAGCAACATGTGAGGTCCCATAGAGAGCTGGTGTTCAGACTTATTAAAAAAGATTACTGAAACATTCAAATTAGAAAGATTACTGAAACATTTAAATAAGGTTGTTTTCTATTATGTTTCAGAAGCAGAATTCAATATTAAAAACAAATATAGCACTGGGATAGATACCTAAGGGTCCCATGGGTTGTGCCTTCTGATGGTTTTGCCTTTCCTCTCATCCCCCTTAAAATCTAAACTCCAGTGATGTGTGTTAGACCATAAACAGCACTGAACACAGATTTGTAATTAGAACTTTGGTCATGAGGTCACTGTGCCCCTCACAGAGCTCCAGTCCAGATTTTGATTACTTTTAAAGGTTATTTACAAAACTCATTAGGAATACTAGCACAAAAATCCCAGAACTACACAGAAAAAAACCCAGTGGGATTTTTAGGTCTTTCTAAAATTTAGTACAGCTACATTTGGGGTGCACATGCTCTGAACCACAGTCCTTGTCAGCATGCTAATTTTCTGCCTGGAAGGCTTCAAACACCTCCCATTCCACAGAGATTTTGAACCTTTCTACACCTCTTTCTACAGAGATTTTGAACTTCTGCTGTGCAAAATGCAACCCAAAAGGCAAGGAATGTGATTAAATGATTAAATAGGGTTTAGTGAAGTGAAGCAGACATGAACTTGGTGTCTTCTACACCCTTCCATTCCTCCAGCAAAGCAAAAGAAGAGATCTGAGGCAGTAGTGCTTGGAGTATTCCTAACCCCATGGCAAAAAAATGCACCAAAAAACTCAGAAAAAAAAATCTGATTGCCAGGTGACCTTCAATGACTCAAGAGGTTTGCAAGTTCAGGTAAAATCTGGCTGCTTGCACAGACATGGGTATTTCCACGCTGATGCTGATAAATATTGAGGTTCTAAATTGTTCAAATTGGATACCTGATCCTCTTCTAAGTGTGAGTGTCAAGTCATACCCAGAGGAGCAGGCACTGAAAAGCCTCTTTGCAGCATGGAAACACTGGTGGATGCCTCGCTGGTGACACAGGTGTGTTGCGAGGATCAGGACCAACTTTCAGCGCTGTTCTGCAGGGATGAGGAGGAGGAGCAGGAAGCCCGAACCCTCCCAAACCTCACCAGGTTGCTCTGGCTTTGCTTCTCACACCTCCTGCTCCGAGTAACGCTGACAGACGGGGGACACCTAGTGGGGTTTTGCTCAAATGCCAACACCACAAAACCTACCACAAAACGATTCGTTAAAAAAAAATTATCACACAGATTTTTTTTAAAAAATCACTTGTTGATGCAAAACAAACAAACAAACAAACAAACAAACAAACAAAAATCCCAGTCTATTTTCCCCAAAGTTTTCTAAGCTTGGTCACACCACGCACTGCTTTGGTTTCTTTCCCTTCCCACATTCTTTGTCTGGTGTTTCTCAGGGTTTGAAGTCAAGAGATCACTGCCACATTTTGAAAGTGTTTCGTGCCCTAAACACAGAATCCATTGGCATTAACAAGCTCATCAGCATTACTGGCTAGAAGGGCTCCATGGCCAGCACAGCTGCAAACTACAGGACTGCAACCAATAATTTAAACTGGAGACAGGCAGAACTTTTCATCTTTACCCCCTTGAAATGGCTAGAATATTATCTTGTCAGCAGAAAAACAAATACTTGCCTAAAATCTTATTATAATAATTGTTATTTTAATATAATTAAAATATTATATTAATATAATATTAAATAGTAACATTATATTAATTATTAATATTACTAATAAATATATTATTAATATAA
>VWYP01006950.1:40445-68753 GCA_013400435.1 Pycnonotus jocosus | reverse complement strand
GCGGCGCGGGGGCAGGCGGCGGCCGGGAGCCGAGGCACGGGCGGCGGGCTCGCCCCGCGCCGCGCAGCATGGTCCGGGAAACCAGGCACCTCTGGGTGGGCAACCTGCCGGAGAACGTGCGCGAGGAGAAGATCATCGAGCACTTCAAGCGGTGAGTGGGGAGGGGCGAAGGGGGCCCGTCTTGCTCGACCCGCGATGTGGGGAAAAACGAGGGGAAAAACGTGGGAAAGGGGGGGAGGAGTGCGCGAGGACGACGGTTCCCGTGGAGAGGAGGAGGAAAACAGCGCTGTAAATAACCCGCGCCATGGCGGGATCGGCGGCGCGGCCGGAGCGGGGAAATACAAAAATGGCTAAAAATGGACCCGAAACGACGGAGCAGCAGCGAAGGGGGCTCGGCGGTCGGCACGGAGCGGATCCTATCCCGAGGATGTCGGGAGGCACTGCTAAGCCTGGCCGACTTGTTTTCCTTTTTTTTNTGGGGGGACTGCTCAAGCTGGGCCGTTTTTTTTTTTTTTTTTTTTTTTTTTTTTTTTTTTTTTAATTACTCAACGCTTGGACTTTTTTCGCCCATTTCACTGCGTTTCCCTCCCACCTGGAGCCGTGGAGGATGCTGCGTGTCCCCCCGAGGTGCAGCGAGCTGTGGGAACCGAAGCGCTTGCAGCTGCGAAAACGTGACTCTGGGGGGAAGAAAATCACACAAACCCACGGAGAAAACACGGGATCCTGCACGCGGGAAGCACTCTGGACTCCTTATATCGTACTGGGTTTTTTTTTTTCGTTTGTTTGTTTTTTGGTTTTTTTTTTTTGTTGTTGCATAGGTTAATCCCGCTCATAAGGAAGTAGTAGCTGTTTGCATGGTTGAATTTTTTTCCTCCTCCGTCTTTCCCGGCGAGGAGGGAGGAGGAAGAGGCTTCTCCCCCGCTGCCTCAGCAACACCTTTTTCCTGTGGAAATGCTCGCAAGTTGATGTACCCCACGCTGGAAGGTGGTTTTTAGGAAGAAAAAGAGAGTAACGAGCCCTGCTCAGCTCATGGCCCCTCCAGGCACTGTGCTTTAATCCCACCAGCAGCAGAAAAAAATGGATTTTGAGGCTTCCTTTAATCTTCCTGTGTTGGAAAAATGACGGAGCGTCCTTAATAATGAGTCACCATGGGAAAAATAGATGCGGTGATATCGAGGGGGAAAAAGGAAGGTCCCAGCGTTTCTTCCCTGTTTTCTGGTCGTCTGTTGTGGAAGGACTGGAGGTCTCACATCCCCCTCCATCCTCCTGGTCTCAGCTGCTGCAGCAGCCAAAGCCCATCTCTGCATCCTCATCGCTCTGAAACTGCCCTGTTTTAATCAAGCTTCACCTTCTTTCACGTTTATTATCCCCTTGAGCCCAGAATTTGCCGCTTGGTCAACGCGCAGGATGGTGGATGTGTATCCAGGGTGGTTTGTCGTATCGCTCAAGTCCAGGTTACGTGACCCAGTGCTGTACGAAGCCCGATTTTGGGGGGGAAAAGCTCGATCTAGGGTTAGTTGGTAATTCTGTCTGTAACTAGCTGAGGGAATAGGCGCTACACAGTGGAAATCTGACATTCCTCCGTTTTATTTTGTCCAGTCCTCCTCCTTTTATAAGATGTATTAAAGCAGGGAAAAAGTTGCTATGGTACTGTTGCTTGGAGATGGATGGGAAAAATGGCAGGCTCTGAATTAATTACCTTTTTTTGGGTTTTTTTTTACCTCGGCAAGTTGCGATGAGAGGTTTGGGAAGGAGCTTCGTAGCCAGGCATTTCTATCTGTTTTTTCAAAGTGATTTTTGCCCAGGATTTGTGTGTTTGGATGAGGCTGATCTCACGCCAGTAAACACAGTTAAAACACGCTTCAGCCCTTTGGCTGCAGGTACTAAAGCAAGGGAGAGGGAATGACACTCCGCCTCCGAATGCTAGTGGGGTGTAACCACTGGAATACTTGTGGCTGGAAAAGGGGTGAGGGGGTGCGTGTGGAGCCGGGTCCGAGGCTCGGTGTGTAGGTGGTGTAGGTGGACAATGGAGCAAGGCTTCCTTTGTATGCCCGTGCTCGCCTGGGGGAAGGGACACGCGCTGCACAAGGCTTGCACGGCGTGGTGGGTTTATCCAGAGGCAAGGAAAGCGGCTTCCTGGCCGTGGAGGTGGGAAGGGGAAGGCTCCCTCCTTGGAAAGGACGCTGGAGTTGGGACAGAAAGTCTTTTCGGGTGGAGCGGGGCTTGGCAGAGCCCAGTTCCCACCCATCCCCCAGCCTGGGAATAGGGCGAAGCGCGTGCGGGGAGGCTGAGCCATGGGAGCCGTGGCAGCGGGCAGGGTTTGGGGGAAAAACCGCCTGAAACATCAACTGAGCTGCAGCCGGGAATCGCCTCACCCCCGGAGCCTCTGTGCAGCTCACCGGAGTGTTTGTTTTTCCACTGTGCTTGGGAAATACCTTCTGGGATTGTCCTTCCCAGATGGAAGCCTGTTCGCAGGGCTGTTGCACAGTCCCTGCTGGGGGCGAGTTTGAGAAACAACCATCTTGTTTCCAAAGAATCAAAAATTCAAGGAAAACTCAAAAAAATTACAACTTGGTGGGAGTATGGAGGGTTTGCTGCCTTTCCTCCCTCCTTCACTTAACCACCAACTGTGAGAACCTTGCTTGGATTTGCAGCCTCACAAGGAATTCTGTAAAGAGATAAATTAAAAATTTTGAAGAAATATATATTTTTATTCTTTTCCCCTAAATGCTCCTGATTGGTTTGTTTAGTTTAGTGAGGTGAATGAAAATAACATTCCCTGCTGTGAATTCTTCTCTCAAATTAGAGAATACTGAAGGTAGTCTCAAGAAGCACTGGCTTACATGAGCAGTGCTACTTTCTTCCTTAGAAACCCTTTTAAAAATCAGTTTCCTTGATATTACAGGGAATTTCAAAGGAGAGATTTTCCATGCATTTAAAAGCATTGAAATTATCTTTCAGTTTCTTACCCAAATATTCCCTTTTCAAAAAACGAATGCTCTGTATTTCCTTTCAACTGAGCTATTAAGTCATCCTGAAATAAAAAAGCAACCAGTGCCAGGATTGGAGATCTACTGTTCAGGTGGAATAAGTAGCGAATTCGAGTTATGATCTGGGAGATGTGAGCTCAAGGAAGTGATGGGAACAGTGGTTTGGGTTCACCTAATTAATGCTGGGGAAAAACCCATCGTTCACCATCACTCAAACAGATGCTCAGCAGCTTGCAGAACAAGGTGACTAAATATAGTAACAGTTGTCCCCAACACAAGTGCTGCCCTTCCATATTTTTTTCTTCCCTGTGTCTTCTTCCAGATATCTGAAAGAACATGGCTTTGTCCCTTTACTGGTGTTTTAAAGGGCAAAGAGGAGTAAAAGCCTCTTAATGATGGACCATGTGACTGTCGTGTGCAATCTTCTGTGCTGAGGGAGAATTAAGGCATTCACAGTAGCAACCAAGTCCAGGAGAAACCTTAGATTTCAGGAAACAAATGTGCTCCTTGAAAATCAATGGAATACGTTGCAGATCAGGGCAATCTTGGAGGAGATAAATAACTTCTAAGGGGTTTTTTTGAGGGGTGGGAAATGGGTTTTGTGTGGCTTCCCCGTATTCCAGTGTCTGTCTCTCAGGAGATGCTTTGGATACCTCCTGGAGAGCTGGTTGGCATTTTAAACATAACTGTGAAAACTCACGACAGTGAGTGTCTGTTTTCAGTAATTCCTGGAGAATATCTGGTCAGTTTGTGATGGCTTGGAGTGTAAATTCAACCTGGGAGGGTGGAATCTGTCCCTTCTGCACCATGTCACTGCTGTGGACTGAGGTGGTGTAAGGGAATTTTGGTGGCTCTGGTGAAGGCTGTGACCTGGTGAGAAAGGTGACGGACACTGCCGGTGTGGAACACTTGGAGGAAAGACTCCCACATCAAACAACAACAGGTCTTGCAGTGCCTTTCCATGGGAAGTCAGAAGGAACAAGGTTTTTTCTGCTCATGGTTTTCTAGTAAAGCTCTTAAATGTGTTTCCTGTCTTTTTTTGTGATCACTGATTAATAAGTCCTTGGATATCACTTGGGATGCAAACACGTAGATGGTTGTCCTAACTCAGCTCAGCCTATACAGATCTTTATCCGAGTGTATTTTTATTATAGGAAAATGCAGAAGTAAGGCCACAGAACGAACTATTCCTGTTTTGTCTCTTGATTTGTGTCACTTTAGGTGTTTTCACAGATGAGGTACTGCCTTTTCCAGCTCAGAGCTGTGGAGGAGGGGAGGGTACAATTTACACCTGTGTTTTACTGAAGTGATGTCTGGAATAATGGGCAGCATCAGAACTTGTTTGTGCTGGTTTTACAAACACACTAATGTAATCCAGAGACCATAGTAGGTTGTTTGGTTGGGAGACTGGGGCAGGGGGATTAAAATAATTGCCCAGAATCAGAAAGAGGCAAGTTCTTTTGGTGGGTTCCAGTGAAAGTCAGCCTTGCATGGAGCGTAGGTTGGTCAGTCAGGTGGCTCATTGGGGTGATGGTGGTGCCGGTTGTGGTGATGGTTTGCCATCAAATCTTTAATAATTCTATTCCTAGTACTGATCCAGAAGTGCCCTAAAGCAGCACAGGCACCACCTCTGTGGCATCCTGGTTTGTTACCCAGCGATGTCTGCCTGCAGCTGCCTCCTGGTTCCCCCAGGCTGAGATCTATGGCTGCTCTGGATTCTGCTCTTTGCCTACACTTGAGGTGGCAGCTGGTTCATGCCACAGTGGCCAAGGAAATGGCTGGGGAATTATTTCAAAGAAACTCAATGAAAAGCCATGAGGAGTGTAGATTTGGACTAAGCTTCTATTAAGTGGTTTTATACGCTGAACTGTGGTAGAAAGATAAGTTGATGTCACTTGGTCACATAATTCTGTCATCTGGTGAGCCTGGCTGGCATTGTTTATTCTCTGAAGTTTCTTCAAAGGTCCAGGCTGTGTTTAGTTGTGATTATTTGTGATTTGATGTGAACAGCTTCTGTTGTTACTGAGCCCCTCAAGAGCGACGTTGTCTTTTGGTGTTTCTTGCCCTTTCTGTAAATTCCTTTGGTACAACAGTAAAATAATCTCTGCAGAGTACAAGAAAACATATTCATATGTTGAGAACTTAACAGTCCAGTGAGGCATACAAAGGTATTAAATCTGTTCATCAGGTCAAAACAGGAGATGAATAAAGGCTTAAATTCATTTTGTGATAGCCTTGTTGACTGTATTTTTATTCCTCCTTGCTTTTCATAGGCCAGAAAGTCATGCCAAGTCCCCTGGCAAATGACCTTATTGACGTCTTAAGGTGTGTCCAAAATTAGGCTTTCCATACAAAAGGAAGTAAATATCCAAATGAGAAGAAGGCAGATGTTGGATGAGGTGATGAGTCAGGGTGGACCTGGGGCTCCTCAGAAGCTTTGTTTTTGTGAACTGATGTGTCACCGCTGTAGCTTGTCTTGCTGTTGTGGTGGTTTCACACTGCTGTTGGGTTGTGAGGAAGAAGAGGAAGAGATGCCCTTTTGCATGTGAAGAGGCACCTGAGAAATAACGAACACCAAAACTCCGTTCTGAAGATGTTTGCAAAGGAGTGGAACTGAGGGTCACCCCTCCCGGCTGCTTTTAGGCTGCCGAAGGTTTTGAGAGAGTTGCTGTGGGTGTGAGTTGTGGAGCTGCCACTGGGTTAGATATGCTCTGGATTTGTAGCTACCAAAAATAAGAACCAGTGAGATATTTCCTTCCAAACTTGTGTTTTTTATTAAGTTCATTGAACTTGCTGAGGTCTGAGAATGCCCTTAAACCAAAGACTGCAAGGACAAACATTCCTAAACAATGAATTGAGAAATAAACTAGAAAAATGATTGCTCTCCATAATAAGATTCTGAGTTTAGCTGCATCTCTGGCATGCTGATTTAGCAATCTTGTGGGAGGAACAGGAGCCTGAGGATGGAAATTCACGATGTACAACCAGCCTTGCTGCTTTCCTTTGCTCAAGTTTTTGTGGTGTTCTGAAGACTCCTTGGACAGTTAATGAAAATCAGACAGAACTTGCTTTTTTTATCACCCAGGCTACAAGTCAGCAGTGTTTCCCACCTGGTGATTGTACACACACACTTACTTGGAGGTTTCACCTTAATGCCTGCAGAGTAATGGCAGCTCAGATCTCCTGAAACTGATCTCCATCGCTGTTCTGCAGCAGCGCATTCAGAGGTGATGAAGGCTCCTTGACCATGAATAAAACACAGCAACTGCTTTGGTTTGTGCATTTCCATAGTTGTTGTTTAACCTGCTGACGCTCTGTAATCGTCTCCTGCAATCTGTAAAATCCTGCAGTGTGAAGATAACATCCTCCAGTAAAAGACCAAACATTGTTCCAGACTTTTCATAAATACACCAGATATATCCCAGGGCCTGCTGCAGCCTGGTCTGTCAGCAGCAAGGACCGAAGGCAGCACCTCTGAATTTAGTGGAAACAGCATTCTCCTGGGATGGAATTTTTGGAAATGCATTCTGTAGCCATTGCATGTGGCTGGCTCTGGACTAGAGTTTGTGTGTCTGTGCCTTGTGCAAGCTCCAGATGTTTGTGGTGACTTGGGTGAGAAGGAGCAGAGTTTGGATGCAAAAGGAACATCAGTTTTCTGCTCAGACAAACTGATTGTGGGAGGAGAGCAGCAATCTGTTGCAACAACCATGTTCTGGTTAGAGGCTCGGACATTTTTAAGAACAAAAAGGAGCTTTTTTTGCTTACTTTCTCTTCCCCTTTTTAATCAGTCTCAACAACTTAAAACTGAAAGGTTTTTTTTGGTATAAGCACACTTAGATCTGGAGTGTGAGCTTCCGCATCTGATCAGAATGCCCTGAGCATGCTCTCATCTCTCCACTGAAAAGCTAGAGAAATCCACATGTCTCCAGAAGGAGGAATGGATGATCTGCAGGGCTGTCTGTTGGATATTGCTGGTGAGATAGTTCTGACTTGTCTGTGTTCCTCTTGGATGCTCCTCTGTCCAAATGGAGGAGCTTGCATGTCTTTTGTTATTCCCAGTGTGGTAGGAAATGAGAGCTGTATTCAGACCAAGTTCCTGTCCTGAGGGTGGTCAGGTACCCAGTCAGAGCTGGATTTGAAACCATCTTTTTGCTCAACAAAAAGAATGGCCAGGTTGTAAATGATTTTATTTATGCAAACAGTGAATCATCTGCAGTTTTTCTCCAGGAAGAAAACTGACCTGGTTGTGTTTACTATCCGTGGGGTTCATTGCGAGTAACTTAGTGTCTCTGTCACAGCTTTCCCTGTGTCTTTGATGAGGTGTTCACCGCTTCCGCACGGCACAAAGCTCCGCGCCATGGTCCATCTGTTCCTGCTGCTGGGTGAATACCTCCCGTCCTCATTAACAGTGATGGCTGCCAAAGAGATCACAGAGGCTCGTTTAAATGTCCCTCTTTAAGCTCTCTGTGGCAGCTGCGGGTGACCTGTAATAGTTAATAGGGCAAAATAAGAAAAATAAATTGCCAAGTTGTGTGTTTAAAGAAGTCATCTTTGGCTGGGAAAGAAGTCTTCCGGCCTCATTAGCATCCTAACTGTGAGGGGAATAAAAGCTCAGGGTGGATGAGTATCTCCCTTGTATATGTTTTCAACATCTGATTTAATTTCATGGGATCTGTGAGATGCTGCTCTTAGGAAGGCAGCTGGATATGCATCCAGACATCCAATGGCCAGCACAGTCACTACCTTGTAATCAAAGTCTCAGTAAACCTTTAGTCTTTTTCTTAACTCTGAAACAACTTATTGGGAGAATTAGTAGCAGAGAAGCTTTGCCACATTTAAAAAATAAAAGTGGCTTCAAGATTGATGTTGTAGACGATAACGCTGGTTGTGGCTATGGTGAGATACACCATTTTTTGGCAGCAGTTTTGCTCAGGAAGCATCTCTTCCTCTACATCCTTTCAGAGTTTACAGCCCCTGGGTTGGCTGCAGTTAATGCTGTTGCCTAGCTTGTGTCAGTCTGATTTTTCAACTTAAAGGTGAAGCTGATCACTGAAACAGCATAAAATGAGGGAGCAGTTTTCCCAGCAGTTGTGTTGGTGTATCTGGTTGTGTGGTGTATCCTTGAACCCCGGGAGGAGCCCTCTTGGTATGGTAGTACATGTTCACCTCCAGATACAGCTCTGCTCACATCTTTGGTGTGGTGAGGCCTCCTTTAAGTCAGCTCATAAAGCCGAGGTGTGAAACCTCGCCTGTTGTTGTGATGAAACTCAAGTTTCCAGCTCAGCTTTGCAAAACCTTGACTGTGAGTTGCACTAAAAGGAAAGCCATTAAAGTGTAGCTGGTTCAGGAGCTCAGCTCTGGAAAGTCCTAGCTCTCGCCTGTGGAAAAAATGCCTGGAGCGCAGGTAGTCACTGCAGACAAAACACATCCGAGTGTGTGCCAGGCTCTTGCTGGGCGCTTGTCAGTGGGGAATATTATTTTCCTTGGGCTCACACCTGGCTCACGCTAAGAGCTGTGCTGCCAGTTGGTTTAGTCACAGGGACAAGCACTTTCTCCAGGGCCATGGAAGCCATGAGTCACGAAGCAACAAAATAACATTTGCACATCTGTGTTGGGTGACTGGCTGGTGTGGCAGAGCGGGAGTGGCTGGACTGGCTGGGAACTGGCTCGATTTCCTCCCTGGTGTCAAGATCATAACCTGTTAGCATTGGTGAGCTTTTGTGGTTGGGGATTTGACTGAGAGTCCTTCGATCCCTGGCTGGTTTCTGTCAGAAATTAATTTCAAGTTGTCAAACCTGTCAAACCTGGGCTGAACTAAAGCTGGTCACTTGTTCAAACCCAGTTGAAGTTTGAGGGGGAAGAGCAGTTCTGTCACTTGAGGTGGTCTCAGAGACCACAGACAGATAAACATTTTTTTTTCTTCTGAAGTACCATTTTCTGGAAAGCATACAAAACCTTGGAGAAGAGGTGGTAAATGTCTGTTGCTGGAGAAGCCTGTACCAGTGGGACCAAGACTTCCAAAGCTTCAAGATGATCCACATCTCAAGCGCTATGCAGCGTGGCAGGAAGACCATAATGTTATGACTCTGCATTTTCCTCCATCTGCTGCCGAATACATGCAAAGCAGAGCCTGGAGAAGCAAAAGTGAGATGGGGAATTACCCTTTCATGTAAGAATGAAAAAAACTTGATTAATCAAGAGATTCCCCTACAGTTGAGATGCAGCACGTTCTTAACATCAAATCCAAACAAATCCTAAAATCAGTCACGCAAAAGAACATGCTTGAGCAGTTCCCCTGCAAGAAGCATTGAACATAGCCTATCACCACTGGTGGTTTTGAAGCAAATCTGCAGATTATGCTTTAAGCTGGAAGAAAAAAATGCCCTGGAGATGGAATTTGGTGGCTCTGTGTCTAGCATGTAGGAACGTGATGGTGCGCATCTATGTAGGTTGGGGATAAAGAATCACAGCTCATTGTGCTTGAGACAACACAGCTGAACATGCAGAGTTCCTACATATTTCTGTAACCTTTCCATGCTTCTACAAATAGTGATATTTATTCTGATCTGCTTGGAGAGCAAGATTGAGATATTCCTGCCATATGTATATATATCTTCCCTAATCAATTTTGAACCCATTTGCCAGTTTCAGCTAAACCTGAGGGCAAAGGGGATATTCAGTCTCAGAGACATGACGTTCCTTTGAGTTTTGTGAAAACAAGCAGTTTTAATAGAGGAGAGAGACCTGATTAGCGGCCCCATGGAGAGAAAAGCTGCAGTGAAAGCACAGCCCTTATTAGACATTAAAGAATCCACATGGGAGAGAGGTGTTCCTGACCGTGGGAAAAGCTGCAGTGGGAACTGGCAGTTATTGGACGCCAGAGAATTCGACCTCAAGACATGCATCCATACGAAATGAGTCTTCATTAGCTCTGCTCACAAAGCTGCTTTGATTTTTTTTTTTTTAATAATTTATATACCAATAAGCTATGGGTGCTCCCATACTTTTCCTTGATTGTTCCAAAGAAACAACTAGGAAAAGTGCCTTAGTAAGAGACTTTCTCTGTCCTGGCTGGCTGAGGTAGCTATGCCTCATCTGCTTACCCTGGCAGCTGTACGTGGTTGATGTTGTGTTGAACCCTTTACTGCAGCGCAGTTGAGCTCTGGCTGGGCTGATGCAATGCCAGGTTCTCCTGACACTGCCGGCAGTGGAACTGCTGACTGGGGTGAGGAGGATATTTAATGTAGCCCAGTGAGATGTTGCATGGAGCGCCAAGAGGCGTTTTGATTCATCCAGCTTCATGTAATCCCCATATCCAAAGGATGGGTTCAGCACCCCCGCCCTCCTCTTCGCCCTGGTTTGAAAGGTCGCTAGGACTCCTCCTGGGGCCTCTTCCATGTCCTGGGGGTCTTGCAGTGGAACTGGTCAGTATTTTAAGGAATGGATCCACCTATGTTCACATGTGACCTGATGGGTGTTGGCTGCAACAGCTGCTGTATAGCAGAACTGGTTGTCATGGGGGTTGCAGAAAAATTTCCTGGCATGTTGACTCTTGAATGAAATCATGGCTACTGAAAGTGGCAACTATAAAAAAAACAGGTTTAAATATTCCATTTCTTCTCTCTATGGTAGATAATAATTCTATTTGTATATTAATACTTCAGCAGTATGCAAAAGGTCACTTTGCAATAAAGACATAAATAAAATGTCTTCTTTAGGAAACACTCACTTGAGGTCTTAAAATGGAGCATTTGGTTGAGCTGTAAAGCAAGAGGCAAGCACTTGCTCCAGCATGGAATTATCTCTGGACTATCTGATCTGTTGAGCGTGTTGCTCCTAAATACCAGAGGTATCAGGAGTATCGGTGAATGTGCCTATGCTAGCTTTTTAATTTCCTACTTTGTCATCTCTTAGGGAGGGATTACGAGTGCAGACAAAGCTCTGGCTGTTTTCTGTGCGTGGCAGGAACACGTGCTGTATCTCATTAACAAAACCCCTGTTTGTAGTCGGGAGTTGGGAGATTTCCCGTTGAGTGCTGCTGGGGGCCAGAGGGAGCTGCAAAGTCCAGAGGGGTCTGAGTTCGAGTGGTTTGGATGTTGGGGCAGGAGGGTCGAAGTATGAGTGTTGTGCTCAGGATTCACCCCAGGATTGTTTGGCTGAGCTCCACAACCTGGTTGATTGTTTCTGCTCCTGGATTTTGACATTTCCCTGAAGATCTTTATTACTAGAAGAAGAGCTGCAGAGAATGCCCTGAAGAACATTGTTTTTCTCCCCCAAAGGTCACAGAGCCAATAAAGATCATTCTAAACAGATTTTAAAGCATCTCTGATTGTAATCTAGAAAATGATGGGAGGATGGTAATTAGGGCATGTTTCTGAATCGTTGTCACAAGGGCTGTTCTTGGTGTGGCTCAAAAACCAGAGCTCCTTGTGATATGAAGAGCTGTTATTTTGCTTGGCACTGGGAAGGTGAAGGATTTCAAAGCTGCACATCTCCTGGATTTATCTCATGGATGAGCTTTCCTACTTGCGATTGTCCAGAATGCTGTCCCAGGCACTCGCTGTGTTTTTATAGACAGAGCAGTTTAAATTTATCTGCACCAGTGCCCCCAGCATGGGTGAGAAACAGGAGGAGCTGGAAACCATTGCACAGCAGGAGACGATGGTATGAGTTGCCATTATGGAATCATGGTGGGGATGGCTGGCACAACTGGAGTTCTGCAATGAATGGCTGTGATTTCTGCAGAAGGAATTAGCAAGGAAGGAGAGATGGTGGGGTAGCCCTGTGTGTTAAGAAGTGTTTGGATTGTCTAGAGCTTAATGATGGTGGTGACAGGGTTCAGCGTTTATGGGAAAGAATGGTGGGAAGGCTAATAAGGCAGATATTGCAATGGGAGTCTGTTCTAGACTACCCAACCAGGAGACCAATTTCATCTGAAGAGATAGGTGATATATTCTCTAAGCAGCTGGGAGAAGTCTCATGATCACTCTTGTTCTTGTGGGGGACTTAAACCTACCACATGTTTGCTGGAAATATAGCAGAGAGGACGGAGTCTGGAGTGTGTGAAGGACACAATTGGTGAGGACCCAACCAGGACTTAGAATCGAGTTGTTCATAGTAAATACTGCTCCTGATCTGCCCTGAGTGCAGCTGCTGGCCCAGGCAGTCCTACAAAGTGAAATGATTGTGGCTCAGCAGGTGACAGTCCCCTACATTTGTTAGACTTGGTTTTGAGTGTAGTTTTCCAGGATGGTGAAATTCTGCTTGTTTATATAAAGATCCATCTCAGTGAATCGGAATGATTTTCATCCCAGCCCTGTGCATGCTCTTCTGAATAGTCTGTCCCTGATTTTGCTGTCTGGTGCACATTAGTTACTGTATTTATGAAATAGTCAGTGCAATTTTGAATGGTTTTTGTTTAGATGCCTTGATTTTTCTGTGTCTCTCAGTCCTCAAGTCTCCTTCCATGCCAGGCTCATGATGATACTGTCAAATTTTGAGTAATGCTCTGTATTACTTGAGGCACAGTTTAATTCCAAAGACTTGTGCTGCTCAGGTCTGAAGGTGGTGAAATATCATCTTCTATCACTCTACATATGAAATTCCCTTTCTAAAAAAATTATAAGTGTATATATAGATTTTATGGCAATAAAGCACATGGCTATAATGAATATGAAGCTTGGAACATGTAATTTCCTTAGGATAAATAAGTTTGAACTGCTGCATATTTCATTTATTGTATCACTGCCCTTGTGATCAGTTGTAGTGCCGTAATCTTTGCAAACACCCGTGTAGAGACACAAATTCCCTTTGTGTTGCTGGCTCAGGAACTCTCACGGTGGTGAATATTAAATACCTTTTGTGAGCGGTGCGGGTGGGAGATGCTCACTGTGCAGTTCCTGCAGGGAGCTGGTAGTACTGGAGGCTGGTGCTTAACTCCAAAACAGGATTTCTGCAGGATAGCTGTCCCTGTGGCTCGGTGTCCTGTGGCTGGTAAGATCCCAGTGTGGTCAGTGCTGCTCTTTGGTGTGTTATTTTGTGTATTCTATGGTTGGGAAGTGGCTGCACGTGCTGTTGTGGTGGGCCAAGTTTCTCAGGCTGTGAAATGAGTGTCCATGATAGCAGAAGACCCTAGAACTGATGTTCATGGACTCAACAGACATCCATTACACTGGTTAAAAATCCTCGTGGAGAGTGGTGGCATCCTGCTTTTTGGAGGTTTAGTATCTGCACATCCTGGATTTCCCTATACCTAGAGCAGACCTGCTTTGTGCAGGGGGGATTGCACGGCTGGAATACCCCGAGCGTGGGGTATTTGGACTGATTTGCTGTCAGAAATAAGGAGAAGAGGCACAGACATCTGGTGATTCCAGGACACATTATTTTGTTATGAAATAACAGCAAAACCAGAGGAATGTGATTGGCCAAGGAAAGCTTCAAGCTGTGTGAGCATTTTACTGAATAATGCAGGCTGGGGCTTGCTGGGGTTATATAATCATGGAGGAGGAAGGAGTTTGAGTGTGGCTCGGCAAAATCAGCCAAGCTTTTCAGATGGCTAAAGATACCTAACTGCAGTCAAAGGGAACCTGAGTGAATACAAAATACTGGGATGTCCTGCTGTATCGGAGCAGCTTGTCAAATCATGCTTGTAATGGGCAGTGCGGAAACACACAGAAAAAGCTCCTGTGTTATTTTGGATCCTGCAGTGCCTGTTACATTTAGTAGTATGTGGAATGGAGCATGGTGCCAGCTTCTAAATAAAAATGTGAAGTTTCTTCAGTCAGGATGTAGCTGATGCAGAACTCCACAGTGATGAAGATGATTGGGTATAAAAGGTCTTCACAAATTTGTGGGGAGTGCAGCAAGAGAAATAGTAAGATACCATGATTTAAAGTTGGATTTGGTTTATATTCAAAACAAATCTCTATCACTTCAACCCACCTTTTCTTGTCATGTACATATCATCCTATAAAGATCCTAATCAGTTTATAGAATATTGCAACTAAACAGGTTTGCTTACTACACAGTTACTGGCCAGCATTCTCATAGCCCATCCTTTGTTTAGAACACTTTTGCTTGGAACACCAGGGACTTCGCAGGAAGCGTTCAGAGTGAGCAACCGAGCTGAAATGGTTTATTAGAGCTGGAAAGCCGATGGTGCCGATCCTCAGGGTAGGGAAGGCTGTCGAGTGCGGGGTGACTGGCTGTGCTTGGGTAACGCGTCGCTCCTGGGGAGGAGGAACCAGCCCAGCCCTGCATTGGCGGAGGCTGCGTTTCCCGACCCGACTGTGCTGTCTTCTGGTTTGGGAGGAAGAGCTGGGGAGGAGGAAGGGCTGGAGAGCGAGGGAAACATGCTGAGCAGCCGTGCCAAGAGCCCAGAGACATTTCAGCTGCTTGAATATAGAGGTGCTTTGATCTACAGTGAATAAACCGATAATGCTTAAATTATGAATTCCTTTTCTTTGTCTGAAAAGCTGGATTAGCGTGGCTTTGTTCGAGCAGTGATTATTGGGCAACTTTTTTCTGCAAGGGCTGCTCGATGTGTGTTTACAGCCGGGTGCTTCGGTCGTGCTGCTGGTGGAGGGGCTGGGTGACATAACAGCTCCCGCACGTCCTCATCTCCTCTGTTTCAGGTTGAACTGTAAACCCCGCCGTAAACACGGCCTCGGCCGCCTTTATTACGATGCGGAGCTAATGGTTAATCAGTAGTTGTGGACGGGAAGAGGCACTAAAAGGCCTTGTTTTCGTTGGAGTCCGCGGAGTGAGAGCCGAGCAAAGGCACCTCTTTGTTTCTGTTGGTCTGGCAGTGATTGCAAAACGCAGCCTTGGGAAGGGCTGACGCACAGGTGTAGCGATAGGAGGCGAAGGTTGAGAGGAGCTGTTTTGCCAATGCTACCAAAGGTCGCGGCCGTGCCTCCCCTGGCCTTTTGTCCCCTCTTCCCAGCCCTCTGCCGGGACAAAGGTTGCTCCTCGGAGCACGTTCACCTCCATCTTGCCTTGCTTCTGCGTGAGGAAGCGCGGTGCTCTCGCCACCTCTCCTCCCCCGGCCCTTCAGAAAGTGTCGTGGTTTTTTCCTTGTAACGTTACCGTGCTGCAGTGAAGCTGTGTGGTGATGCAGCACTGCAGATCTCTCTCTCCCTCTGGTCTCTCTCCTCCTGGCAGCATCTGCCGAGACAGGAGCAGCTCGGAGAGACGCCAATGGGTGCGGCCGGGCTGGATCACTCAGCACATTGATCCCCGCGGTGGGGACCGAAGGATGTCTGCAGTCACAGGACTGAGGCAAACCTTCCTTTTCCAGCAGCTGCCCTGGAGTACTCAAGGCTCTCTCCTCCTCCTGCCTGCCTCCCTCGCTTTCAGCAAAGGGGATTGCTACAGATTATCCTCAGGGCCTCAAGGGTAAGGGGCAGGACACCAAAGCATAGCGTATATTTATGTATCTGGATAACGGGGAGATTAACAGGCGCCGTCTCGGAGTGGAGTGATTTAGCACCATGGCTGAGTGCAATACAGTAGTAGCCTCCCCAATCCATTTTGTATTTAGGAAAAAATTAATAACCAAAGTACACTTTTTCCAGTATAAAAATTCATATTGGGAAGAGTCATATTTTAGATAGGCTGTTTTTGTGGTAGATGGGGACCTTATTACACTGATGTTTTGTATCCTCTCTCCTTTCTGAGCAGCATGATCTCAGATATTTGAACATCTTAAACACATTCCGCATCTTCTGCAGCAAAGGAATGTCTGAGTTCTGACTGTGTATGTACAATAATGTGTACACATTAGGATTTCAGAATTAGGCAGTAATTGTCAAGGTGGGGAGCAAGCAGTTGTTCAGAGCCCAGCTCTGATGTTACTGGCAGGCAGTGCTTCATGTGAGGTGGGCCATGGTGGCTGCAGTCAAAGGACAGCTAGGATTTTAGGGATATTGATACCATTATCAATAGTATCTTAATCCTATTCCCCCTGAAGATTGAAGGCAAATATGGGCTCATGTTGCCAGAAACTGAATGTGTAAGCACATTGAGCAAAAAGAAAGCATGTGTTCTAACCAGTCATTTTGGGAACTATATGGTTTAAATATGAGGGTTGGAGTCCATCTTTGTTTGCAGAGAACTGGCACTGAAACGTGTTAAAGAGTGATCCTAACTGGGACTTTTAATTACTTTCCATATTTTTTGTCACATTCATTCATGGCATGAATGTTTTCTCAAATAGGCTCTTTCCTGTTTTCCTTCCCTCTCCTTCCTTTCCTGTTCCCTCTCCTGCTCTCTCTACATCTGCCACATCCAATTAGGCCATTTTTTTTTCTTCACACCGATTTTATTAACCATATCCTCTACTTTTCTGAGCTATCTAAATCTTATTTTCAAGGCAAGATAACCAAACCCAGCTTCCGAAGAGACCATGCTTTGAGAAGCAGCTTTCCTGCAGTTCCATTTGCCATTATTTGAAGCTTTTAATTAAATAAAATAACAACCCAATAAAAAGTAACCATAACATCACAGATTAGGAAACTCCCAAGAGTGAACATCCCTGTATTGTACCCAGGGGCACAAAGGTGAAAAGCTCAGCCCTGGACAACTGAGAGGCAGGAGCGTGTGTCTTGCGTGACCGTGTCTTTTTATGCCCAACGAGGCACTTTTTTCTTGGAGGATGCTCTTGTTTGTGCACACTTCCGTGTTCAGTGGAGTATAAAGCAGGGAAAAAAGGGCTCTAAATCCAAACCAGGTTATATGTAAGTGTAGTAGGTCAGGCTGGAATGAGAAGGCAGCAGTCAGTGAGGCAGGTTTTCAGATCGTATTTAAGGATTAGTCATCTAACAACAATGATGAAATTGTAAGGTGTAGGAAAAGCCAGGCATGAAACCGAGGCAGCTCCGAGATCTGACAGCGTGTGTGCCTCAGCCTGGCGATTGTATTCCCTTCTCCCTGTGTGTGTGGCTGAGAACAGTTTTGCCTGTGTAAGGTCTGTTTACATCTACCCAGCCTTGTGCTGCCTTTGTGCATAGAAATTTTTCACAATAATTCTTCATGGAGTTTACAAATACTTCCTGATTAGATTTTTTATTTATGCGTCCCTTTCCTCTATGTCGGCACATTCAAAAATACACTTTTTGCCTTTTCTTGTCCTGGATTACCAACTGCAGTTCAAAGCTTTTCCCTTGTTTGCTCAGAATCTTTTGGCTGAGAGAACTGAGCACCCAAACCCTGCAGTTGTTGGCTGTTAAAACGTCACTGTGCTCATCCTGCCCAGCTTGTCCTTTCTGCTGTGAGTGGATGCAAGTTATTTAAATATGTTTTTACATCTTGTTTCCTTGTGTACACAAACATGTTTGGATTTATTTTTACTTTGCATAGACATTTACTCGTCTGTAAGTGCCAGTGTTGCAGTTACTTAACATACATTACATAGGGTGGTGTCACATTCCCTCCAGCATTCCTCAGCTCCTGGTGGGCAGTTGGGTCTGGAGTGGGGGTGGGAGGCTGAACCCCAGCAGCTCCTGGGTCTGGGGGGTCTGTGCCACTCACGTGTCCTGGGAGGTGTGGAAGTAGACGGGTTTGAGATCAGGAATGAGGATCACAGTGGAAGCTCTGGGTTAAATACAGATCAAAGTAATGGAATTGCTGTGTCAAGGTCATTTGTCTCCTAAGAAAATTGTTGGCTGTCTGTATTTTTCCTTGTGACATGGTTTTGTTTTAATTGTGCCTCTTTAATTGTGTCAGACTAATGATGTGCAGGGTGCTCTGTTTGTGAACACCTTTCTATTTCTTCAGCTGTTGCTGCTCTGTTGCTATAAAAAGGTTGATCCCATGGTAGGCTCCCCACACTTTGAGAGAGGAGTTTACATGTAATCATAGAAAGTTTAAATGGCTTTTTCCCCTCTCCAAATGGCTTTTCCCCTCTTGGTGTCTCCCAGTGATTGATTTCCTTGCAAGGGGAAGGGTGAAGGGTTGGATGTTGATTTTGCAGGAGGTAATGTTATTAAACGTAGTCTTTTCCCACCAGCGCTAACGTGTGTGCTCTGCTTTGCTTCTCTTCCAGATATGGACGTGTTGAAAGTGTCAAAATCCTCCCTAAGAGGGGATCAGAAGGCGGAGTGGCAGCGTTTGTGGATTTTGTGGACATCAAAAGTGCCCAGAAGGCACACAACTCTGTCAACAAAATGGGAGATAGAGACCTACGGACGGATTATAATGAGCCAGGAACCATTCCCAGTGCTGCGCGGGGATTGGATGATACAGTTTCCATAGCATCTCGTAGTAGAGAGGTTTCTGGGTTCAGAGGAGGTGGTGGGGGGCCCGCTTACGGCCCCCCACCATCACTTCATGCACGGGAAGGACGTTATGAGCGGAGACTTGATGGGTAAGTTCCAAGGTTTCTCTAGGCAGGTATTTTGTATTTGATATGGTGAGAAACACAAACTCTTATCTAGGGCCCCCACATGGATTTAAAATTTTGGGAATTATCTATGTTTCCTGTTTTGGGTTGGAAACAGAAGTGATTTCTATCCCAGTGGCTGGTACCTTGTGGATCCATAGCGGATGTGTCCTGCAGCTGGTTGGATATCTACCTACACTTGAAATAAGGTGGTTTTAAGATGGAAGATTTCCTTTGGCCAGCATCGATATTGGAGTTACTCTTTTCTAGAAGTAGCGATCCCATTTCTTGGATAATATTAAGGCCTTGCTGGATGTATCCCTGCTGCCAGATGGAGCTATCTTACTCTACAACATGTGGTGAACTTCTCTGTGGAGTATCTTCGGAATACTAGAACCTAGAATTTGGTGAAAGCTTGATGCCTAGCTCTCAATTCTCACTATATGCAGCGGGTATGTTAATTGGATTGTCACCACAAAATTCATAGTAGACTTTAACGATGCGGCCCCTTGGATTCTACCGACAACGCTTAGCCATGGAAATAACGCTTGGATGGAGAAGACTGAAGGCAGCTTGTGATGGTTCCATTTTGGATCTACATAATTTCCAAGTTATTTGGATTATTTTTTCTGATGGTATTGGCAAAAAGAGATGATGGACATTACTAAATTTTGGAAATTATAGTTCATTTTTTTTTTTTTAAGCTGGGATAAGAACTACTGCCTTGAATTTATTGGATGGTATACAGTCAAGACACCAGTAGCCATGGGGAGTGGATTACTATCTAGTCTCTTAAAAAGCTCTCTGCTGCTCCACATTAAACATACTTTAGCTTTAAGGACGTGGTGCTAATACCCGTTTGTGGATACACCAGTGAGAAGTGACTGGGCTGGATGGTTACCAAGGCGGCCAGAGGATGCCTGCTGGCAGCAGCGTGAGGAGGGCCCTCGGGCCTCGGGGGATCTTCTGCCAGCTGCTTGATTCAGACTTAGGGCTGGAAATTAAAATTATGGATTTATTTAAGTGCCTTCTGTCTCAAGAAAGAAGTCTGGGGGTTTCAAAGTTATGGTTTCAGTCTGGGACTACTTCCGTCCAGTGGAATTTTTTTTTTTGTGTCTTGTCACTAAGATTTTTTTTTTCTTGTTGGTTCATCTAAAATATCATTTGACACCCTTGCCCATTAAGAAGGTGGATTACCCCTGTAAGAGGGGCCAAAATTGGGGAAGTTATGTTCACAATTCTCTCCCTAGATTTAATTGGGAATATAGGTCGTGTTTCCACACTTGGAAAAGGTTGGTATGTCCTGCCCTGTGTATATTAGCCCCTCTCCTAACCCAAGTCAAACCCTCTCTTTCCACTAACTCCAGTAGCACTTAGTACTAATAGATAAATGAAGAAAGCACTGTAGCCAGTAGCTGTTCAGCTCTGCTTCCTCTGTCTGTCTTCTGTGTCCTTCTCATGGATAAGGATTTGTTCTTTTCTGTCAGCTCTGTAGCAGTAACCTGCTAGAAAATACTGCTTTTTCTCTGACCTCATTAAATCAGCTCTCACTGATTAACACTTTATAGGATGCTAAATGCAATCGTTTGTAAAATTGTTGATCTTGGTCCTTCAAAAGGGGGAAAAAAGAACCAAAACAGAGACACATCTCTGTGCCAGATTCTGAAATAGCTTTCAAAATTCCATTGTTGCGAGCAAGAGGTAATGGAAATAGAAATGCAACAATGAATTTCAAGCAGATGTAGAAGTTAATGACATTCTCTTGCTCTGGTTAAGTAGTTTTTTTATATAATTTGAGAGAAAAAAATGCAGGCAAGATGTGAGGGAGCCCTATAGAAAGTTTGATATGAGTTACAATTTAACAACAGAGAGTGACTATATTGAGAGGATTAAGGATCTAGAGATTCATTGGAGAAGGAATGGAAGGAACTTCCTGAGATGCTAATCGAAAAAAGATTCAAATCCCATATTCAGTTTATAAAAGATCCCTGAAATATTTCTGCCATTCGAACTAGAGCTGTGATGCAGGAGAGGAGGAGGAGGCACAAGGCAGAATTGGGTTATCAAGATTCAGGGGATTGAAGTGACTCATAATAGATTCTGAAGGAAGAATCTGAGAGAGAAGGCTGAAAAAAAAGTTGAAATATCCTTCATTAGATGGATAATTAATTTTTAAATTAACTTTTACTACCCTGACATATTTAGAATTTTAGAAGTGTTTTTTAAATGTTGAACATAACCATTATGGATCTTTTATTTTGTGGATGTAACTAAGACGTGCCATCCTGGTACCTGTCTAAATTGGAATACTCAACTATTCGTAGTGTTCCTTTATCTGTCAGTTTTGCTGTCTCTTTATTTGAGAGATTACACTAAGTCAGAACATCATTGAGCCTTCTCAGTTTAAAATGTTTGAAACACTGAAATGAACTGGACTGTAGCTGCTGGAAAGTAGCAGCTTGTGCAGATAGAAATTCTGTGATTGCAGCAACAGCAGCAGTTGCAACAAAAACACTGCCTAAAAATTGGATTCCCAGTCCTTGTGTAAAGTCTTAGTATGTTCTGGGGACCTGCATCCTTGCAGTTCCAGCGTTAGTAATGGAGATGTTTATTTAGCGTCCACAGCTTTTACAAGAAATTAGTGTAGCAATCTGGTCAAAGCAAAAATTCCCTCTAAGAGGGTGAAATATTTTAGAACAGGAACAAGAAATCCCCTAATTTTCTGGGAATTCTCTATTAGTTATGCCACCCCTTTTGAAAGCAGCTTCTTACCTTGGGGTCATGCTTTGCATGGAGGCTTTCATGGCTACAGCCCAATTTGTGATGCCATTTTTGCAGAAGGATAATTACAAGAGCTCCAGTAATTGCCAAAATTTGAAAAAAAATTTCTGAAGCTCTTAAGCAAAAATGGAGAGAAAAAGAAGTTATTGATGATGTCCGCAAACATTAATTTTTCTTGTTTACAGAATTTAAAAGAAAAAGAACAACTAAAATGAGGATTCTGCATGGGAAAGCAGAATTTTTTTTCCTGTGCAGGCAAGTTGCTGGTCATGAAAGCCCCATATTGTGATTAAACCAAAATGATTGCTCAGCTTGATCATATACAAATATAACTTTGGAGTCAAGTAAAATGTTTTGAAGTTTGTCATTGTTTGCTTGATAGGTTATTGCTGGTTAGTGGAGAAGCAGTCGCAACAATAAGTTGAGTGCTGCCATGAATGTTTGCATGATTTACTTTTCGTTGTGCCTCCCCCTTTCTGATGCAATATTTTTCCCCCTTCCCAAATGCAGGGCTTCAGATAACAGGGAGCGTGCTTATGAACATAGTGCCTATGGACACCATGAGCGGGGGACGGGCGGATTTGATCGGACAAGACATTACGATCAGGATTACTATAGAGACCCTCGGGAGCGGACCTTACAACACGGGCTCTATTACACTTCTCGGAGCCGAAGTCCAAACCGTTTTGATGCTCACGACCCCCGATACGAACCTAGGGCCCGGGAGCAGTTTACATTGCCCAGTGTGGTACACAGGGATATCTACAGGGATGACATTACACGGGAGGTACGAGGCAGAAGGCCGGAGCGGAACTATCAGCACAGCCGGAGCCGGTCGCCGCACTCGTCGCAGTCCAGGACGCAGTCCCCTCAGCGCCTGGCCAGCCAGGCTGCCCGGCCCGCCCGCTCCCCCAGCGGCAGCGGCTCCCGGAGCAGATCCTCCAGCAGTGACTCCCTCAGCAGCAGCAGCAGTACCAGCAGTGACAGGTAGGTCCCTGTGTCGTGGGCTGTGTGGGTCATTTCCTGAGGTGTGAGCCTGAGGAGTTGTTCTGTGGCAAAGCTTTGGTCGTTGACGTAGAAGTGAACTGGAGTGAAATGTAAAAAGGCTCAGCTGGCAGCCAGGGTTCCAAGGGGAACGCTGGTGCTCTGGTTTGTTATTTTCCATAGTGGATCCATGCAGCATCCATAAGATGGTGGCTGGGCAGAGCAGGAATGTACAGACACAAGGCCTTGCTGCCTGTGTGCCTGAACATTGAGTCACTTTTATTTGCTTCAGTGAGAGAAAAAGCAAATTCTAAGGTCAGCTACTTTTTACAGAACACACTTTAGGAAATGGTGAGCGGTATTTTTCTGTTTCTTGTTCCCTGACACTGCTGACATTCACAAGGTTGATCTGTCTTTTTCCCATTTTTCCCCCTGCTGTGTCACAGCAAAAATTGTAGACTTGAAGAATTAAAAGAAAATAATCCAAGTTTGCAATTCCTGGGGATGCATTTCCCATGTGCTTGGTCTGCAATAGCTCTGTATTTGCATGGCTTTAAAAAATACCTATGGAGGAGAAAAGGTGGTTGAAAATCACAGATTTCTTCTAATAATTTTTAAATTCATGTTGAAGTGCCTCTCTGATATTTGGCTTTTTAAGAGTAAATTCACCTAAGAGTGGAAACCATGAAGTTACAGTTGCACCCATGAATGTTTTATGCTCTTTGGCAGAGTTCTGCTCTTCAGGAGGGTTTGCAGAGTTGGCAGCTTTTCCTTTGCATACCAGGTCTTTTCTAAAACTGAAAATACTAATTAAGTAAATAAGTGTATCAGTAGAGTGTTCAATTTCACAAAGGACTGGAGTGACAGGACAAGAGGGAATGGCTTCCCACTGCTAGAGGACAGGGTCAGATGGGATATTGGGAAGGAATTCCTCCGTGTGAGGGTGGAGAGGCCTCTCCAGGCTGCGCTGTCTCTGGACGTGTCCCAGGCCAGGTTGGACAGGGCTTGGAGCAAGCTGGGATAGTGGAAGGTGTCCCTGCCCATAGCAGGGGGTGGAATTAGGTGAACTTTAAGGTCCCTCCCACCCCATTCTAGGATTCTGTGATTATCGTGATTATCACTGTGAATGGAATTTTACCACTGGCAGAACTTTCTGACCAAGGGAATTATTCTCACAAAATCTTACCTTGAATGCTGAACCTTCTCAAAGGGTGATAATGGGCTCACACCCATGGAGAGTGTACAGGAGAGAAGATGAGGAAATCAGTGTCTCCTGATTGCCCCACCCCCTCATGTCTAAAGAATCATGCAAGGATTTATTTACTTCTTTTAATTATTGTTTTTTCTTCCTGGATTTAGAAATCCAGGTCCTGTCTAGGCTGGAGAGCAGGTGAAGATTTAAGACAACTTTTAGGCTGCTCTAAGCACTTGTTTATTTCCAACACCTCTCTGAATGAGAGCTTAATGCTTGAATAAAGACAACCCTTTGTCAAAGATTTTTCACACTTACTACAGCTCAGAAAAATCTGTGAGACATCCAGAGGTCTCAAAAAAATCCTAGAGAAAATGGATTGAAAGGAGGGCTGGTTACATTTAAGGTTTAATAAAAAAATCTCAAGCAGGGGAAGAAGAAAAAATCTCTACTGGTGCTTCTCTGCTCCTTGTGGAATGAGAAAGGCGTCCAAGAAACTCGTAATATTTATAAAATGTCATTGTTGGGATGTCGAGGCAGGATGAAATCCTGTTCTGAATTTGAGAGAGCTAAATATGATCCCACTGGAACCAAGTTTTAAGATTTAATGAGAAGAAAAGCAGCGTCTGCTGTGCTTGAGCATTTCATTTTCTTGGCAATTTCTAGTTGTAGTAATGGAAAAGTAGACAATAATCTGGGAGGAAATAAAACATTTTTTCTTATTAATACAATAAAATCAAACTCAGTCAAGCAAGTAATGGAATCTGGTGGATTGTATATTTAATTTTGAAGGATCAGAAAGGAGTTTTACATGTTTCTCAGCAATCAGTTAGAAAATAATAAACATTTAACCTTCTCTTTACTTTGGGAAGCAAAACCCCACCTGGCCTTGAAGTTTTTCAAAGCACAAGTGTTTAATTTTCAACACACTTTGAATTTAGCCATGTAAATATTAAGCCCCTCATACCCTGTTGGTGAGCGAATGCTGCCTCATCCCCTTTTCCCTGGTTCGGTCCTCCCACTTGCTGTGTAATATATCGAGTTTCATTTGTCTGGAGAATAATTACTGCCTGCAATTTCTGTGGTGGTCTGGAGGATTTTAGCAAGCTGGAGATCCTTTAATTTTTTTATATAAGTGGAAATGGCCAATTTTGTGAGGCCGTGGTATTATTAAGGTCTTTATGACACTGCATTCTTCTGAAATTTAAGAACTTGGTCACTCAAGTCTCATCCTGTTGGTCTCAGCTGGCAGAGTTGTGTGTTCCCTGCCCTGTGTAGTGTTTGGGACACACGGTGGGTGTTCAGCACTTTTGGGAACTTTGTGCTGGGCACTGTCCTTCAGGAGCTGTGAAAAAGCAGCAGAGAGGTGGTGAAGGGGAAGTTTGGGTTTCCTTGCTTGTGGTTTTCAAGAGTTGTGTGAAGTAAATAACACTGATTAAATGGAGCTGATTTTCCTGGACAATATTGAAGAAATACGATCCATTTGCTTAAAAATGAAAAAACAACCCAAAAAAGCCTTTATCATGTAAAGGTTCAGAGTTTGCTGCTTTGGATCTCAACTAAACTTGGCTTTAAATTGCTATCTGGAGGCCTTTGCAGGTAATGGAGCTGCAAGGGAGTAATTTAGAAACTAAAACCAGAAAGAACAAGTTAAAAATAACCATTATTCTCTGAAGCCAGGCTTTATTTGGGGTGTTTTGTGGCCTCTTAGAAGTTGCCTGCTGAGCTGAGGAAGCTGGTGGATGCGGATGGTTCCTGTGTGGATTTGAGGAGGAATTTATGTTTTGAAGTCTTCTTAGTGTGAGATTGCTCATTCCCCACCCATATTCTGGAAAAGGGTTGATGGAATTTTTTTATCACCTTGAAAGAATAAAAACGCACTTGAAAATGATAATCTGCCACCACCAGAAGCTTCAGTTTCTCTGTTTTGGTGATTCAGACACACACCACAAATGATACATTAGCAAACATATTTTCTGTACTGTGTCATGGAAGAAGCTGGCTCTGGATGGAAGCTGGGTGATCCCATAGGAAGTAAACCTGATTTTGTTTGTGCCCTGCCCAACCTCCTGGAAACACCCCCCCTGGTTTTTTGGCCCCCCCCCTTTTTTTTTTTCTCTCCTTTGTAGAAAAAGCTCTTTTCTGTGCTGCTTGTCGAGGTGCTCTAATGTGCTAAAAATAATTTCTGAGCTTTTTGATTCAGTTTTGTAATGTCAAATGGCCTGACATGTTTCTTGCCGCTCCATGTGTTAGTGATTATTTTTAAAGCTTCACTGCAGCAATGTGCTGAACCACCCTGTGCTGAGTGGAGCATTTCGCTCCTAAAATCCTTGTTGGGATGGGGTTTGAATTCATTTACAAAAACCCAGGCAGAAGTGTTTGATTTCCTGTAGGTGATGTCCAGGCTGTGAAAGTGTGAACACCCCATGTGTTCAATCTACAGATAAGTGACACAAGATTTCCCTTGGCCTTTAATTTATTTCTTAAGAGTGTTTATTCAGTTGTCTGATGTAGAGGATGCTGGGGGATTTACCAGTTAAATGAATAATTTCCTATAGTGTGCAGTGTAGTCCCCTAAATTTATTTTTAAGAGCGTTCATTTGTTTGGATGAATAATTAGTTAGATGACTTATTTCTCTACAGCTTGTAATATGAAATAGATACTGTGAAATTGAAAGAGCATTTTCAGCTTAGATACAACACTGGCTTTATATTCACCAAGGTCTACGTGAGCACAGTTATTCCAGTACTCCCAAAATCAAGAAATGGGACAAAGTTACACTTAGAGATATTTGAAAAGGGATTTTTTTTTTTTTTGTGATTCTGATAACTGCATTTAAAGTTCTCATGACAAGTGGGCAAGGCATAAGGTAATTAGAGATTGGTTTGGATTTTAGATTTCTCTGTGATGACATTCTTTCTGGAGCAAGGAATTACCATTGGCATGGAATATCTGTGTGTCTTAATATTGAAATAAACTGATGAAAAATACTGCCAAGAGAATTTTAATCATGGGAAAAACAGGCTCCCTGAAACCTCCTGTGTATTTTATTTAGTCAGAGACTTTCCTACCCTGTTTCAACAACTGAAGTGAAAGTAGAAAAAAGTGAGTTTTAGTTTCATTACATAATGCAAACCTTTCTCTACCATTGTCTTCATCTCCTCCTTCCCGTGTTGTTTGCTGCCAGAGGTGATGAATCACTGATTTAGCTGGGATTTGGGATTTTGAGTGGGTTTGGAGATGCCTGTGCTGAGGACAGATGAAAAATCAGGAAAAATGAGGTTAAATGTAGCTGTTTAGTCTTTACTGAAGCATGTATGAGATGGCTTTTGTCGAGGTTAAATAATTCCACATACATTTGGTACTGTAAAGATGAAAAATTTTAATCTCTTCTGGTAGAACGACAGGGTTCAGCAAGCTTGTGTTTGTATGGGAAAAGAATTAGGTTAAGATTTATAAAAGAAAATTAAAGAATTTCTTAGAGTAGGAAGCCTTTTTCGTTACACAAAAGCAACAGTAAATCTTGTCAGAGTCAGGTGAAACACCTCATCCTTACCTTTTGTTCACATAAGTCCATGTACTGCTTTAATGTTCTCCCTGCACGGCAAAATATGAATTAGGGAAAGGAAAATTTTTTAAAAATCCACCTCAGATCTCACAGGTTTTTGTTACCAACTGTCGAGCGTTTTCACTTTGTTCTTCCTTGTGTTTCTGCTCGTGTCAGCCAGTGCTGCTGCTCAGCTAAATATAACCGAGACCATCCTTTAACTGTGGCTTTTTTTACCCTTGGGACTGTATCGGGTTTCTTGAGATTGAGCACAGGCAGAACGATTTCAGATGGCTTTGGAGAGATTATAATACAGAAAGCAAACCTTTATACTCGAGAAATGCCGAAAAAGACGTACCTGTGCATGTGTAACCACATAAATAGATCCTTCTGTGGAAAACAGAGTAACGTGATATATCAAAGTTCTCCTCACAGATGGTAAAGAAATGGTGCCTCGGGGCCCTTGGGAGGGAGCGGCCGCAGCCCGCTCGTCCCTCAGCCTCTCGACTCAGCTGCTGACAGCCCGCATTACCTCAGCCCTGGACTTGGCGATAATCTATTAAAAATGTGCGTTGCATAATAAGATTTTTATCTCGCTCCGAAACCCCGCCGCTTNCGCCGCCCCCGGGGCGGGGCCGCCCGAGCCCCGCGGAAAAACACCTCGATTGCCACAAAAAAAGGCCCTTTAAATAATAGTAATAATAATAATTAGAATCTCTCCCCCACCTTAGCACTAGAGCAGCTCTCGCTCCTGCGTGAAGGTTTTCCCCTGACACAGCGCCGGGAAATGAAGTAGCAGCGCTTGTGTCAGAGCCGGCTGTGAGGGTGGAAAACCACCCTCTCACCTTCTCAAACAATTTTAGGTTGTTTGTTTAATTTTTGTAAAACAAATGCTCTGCTCGCTCTAGAACTTAAGCACTGGTTTCCTTGCTGGAGGAATAAGCCCCGAAAATCCCCGAAAAGTGTGATTTTGGAGCCTGCCACAACATCCTAATACCACCTCTGCCGTGATTGGACACAATTTCAAAAATAAAATCGAAATTCCATCTTTGTTGGTCCCTCTAGGCGAACCCACCCCTCCCCCACCCCTTGCATATAAATAGACAATAAAATACTTTAAAACGTTATAACCAAGAGGAGTTTTAATTTATTTTTTATTTAGTACTTAATTTTCTTGGCATTAGCTGCCCAAAAAAGAGTGGACATTTGGCTGCAATTAATACCCCCTACCACCGCAGCACTCTCAGTAATAGTTGTAATTGCTGGGTCTAAATGACAAAGCAATTAAGCCTCTTCCTAAATGTGCAGAAGTAGGTCCTTATCTAAATCTGGGCTGTCAGGCTTTGTTTCTGTGTCAAGGCCCAGAAGCTCAACTGCTGCTTTCTCAAAGTGCATGTGATTCTGTACAGGCAGAGAAAAAATTTTTTTTTTTTT
>VWYP01006950.1:2105-39512 GCA_013400435.1 Pycnonotus jocosus | reverse complement strand
CAGAGAAAAATTTTTTTTTTTTTAAATTAATTTCAGGAAAGGAGTCTTAAAAATATATCATGTTGTTGATGGGTAAAGTGGAAATTGCCGTAGAAAAATATTTCTCTTTTATTACTATGAAAGCTATTTTGATGATTTCAAACTATTTTATTGTTGTTAAAGAGATTATTATTATTTCAGTGCTTTAAAGGTTTCTTGCAATGAGATCAGAATCTTTGTTAGAGCATATAAGGATTTGTGACAGCTGATTCCAGACCCTCTGGCGAACTTGCCTTTTCCTCAGCTGGGGGAGAAAGATGTAGTGTGTGGAAGGATGTGTGTTAAAAATGATATTTTTAAGTCACCCCTGGACAGCTGCAGGTCTGTGGGAGCCGGTGTCTAGTGTGAGAATTTGCAATTTCATGTCTTCTAAACCTCTTTTTTTAGGAGTAGTGGGAAAAACCTGAGCTGTGTGGATGGCACTGCTCCCACCAGCGTTGTGGGAGACTTTGGGCTTTTCCTTAGGTCCGTGGGAGCTGCTAAAAATTACTGTTTTCCCAAAGGTCAGAGGCTGTTGGATTGGGTTTGACTTTGGGTTTCTGCATGCGCGTATTAACAAAATGGTCACTTCTAATTGCGTTTTTAAGGCTTTGATTTCCTTCCAAGTATTTTGCTTAATCATCTTGAGTAGGCTGAGGGAAGGAAAGAATTAGCTGAGGTCAGGGAAGTTGAAGCTGCCCGTGTTACTGCTCAGAAGCCAGGCTTAGTCTGAAGGATTCTGGTGGCAGGAAGAAATGTGTCTCGTGTTCTCTTCCTGCTGCACACTGGGAGAGCAAAGGGAAGCCAACCCTGAGAAAGCCAAGGAAAACTGGGAAACCTGTGGTTCCATGTGGCTGCTTCCCTCTGCACGAGTGGTCCAGATTCCCCTTTCTTTGGGAGACACACACAACTCGGATGTGAATCATGACTAAAATAGATTAGAGGGATCGTAGTCTGGAAGTGGTGCTTATCTGCAGTGGTGGTGGAGTCAGACAGCTCAGATGGAGACACAGGCACCGCAGGCACCAGAGGTGGGAGAGAGAATCCCTGTCATACAGACCTTTGGAATAAAGGGCAGTTTAATAATTTCTAATGAATATTCACGTGGAGGGATGAATAGCAGGGAGAGGAAGGCTGTACTGAATGCTTCTTGAAAAATTACCAGTCATTATAGAGATCAAAGGAAAAATCCAGCCACTACCTGGGCTCAGCCATATGTGTTCCCTTTAAAGCCTAGACGCCAGATCCCTTTGGACTTGCAGATATGGTGATTTGTTGGTTGGGATTTTTTTTTTCTTTTTCCCTCCAAGAGGATATTTCTGGTTCTGCCAGAGGTGTGGATGCAGAAGGAGAACCTTCCCTGTAAAACCTAAGGGCTGAGAGAACAGGTCTCCTTGAGGCGTATCAGTGCAACTTGGGCATTAACCTTACAAACAATCTCAGGTAGAGCACATTGTACTTAAATAAGGTCACAGGGATGGGAATTAATAGTAAATAAGCCTTACTGGGGAAAAAATAAAAAATAGTATCGTCCCCTAATCTTTGCCCATTGAATTAGCTGTGTACCTGATGCACTTAGCTTTGCCCTTATTGTCCTGGCATCAAGCACAGTCCAGCCGTGACGTCGTGAGTGCCGAAACCACTAATGATGGCATCAAGGGTTTAAGTGCAAAAGCTTCTTAGCAGGAGATTAGGGATCCCACTCCAGATCCTTGCGGTCAGCTCGTAATGCTGCTTGGAGAGGAGAGGGCAGTGTGGCTCTTGAGTGGAAAATCACAGGCTCAGGAAAAAGGTGAGGGCTTCAATGTTTTCTGTAGAGGAGGAAAAGTGTATATGTGTTGGGAATTTTTTAAGTCTTGAAGGGAAGCAGAGTTTCCAAAAGGAGGAGCAGGGAGATGTGCACGGTGTCGATGCCATGTGAATAAAGTCTTTGCATACTTATTCTTTAAATGCCTAATATAAGAATAAAAATATCTTTAGGATTAAGAAACGGGACTTCTCTGTGATCCCTCCTCACAAGAGGCCCATAACAAAGGTAGGGGATCTGTTCCTTTGTTTCCTGGTCCTTCCAGCCATGAGTGCACTCTGCTGTTTGGAGAAATGATACATGGAGTCTTTTATTTCCTTCTCTTTGAGAAATGTCTGGGCTTCAGTGCTCAGTTGCTTTATTTAGCTCAAAATGATGGTTTTGGGTAGAAGACACTTGGAAGTCCAGGATGGCGAGAAAAGTATCTCTTGGAGAATCCTTTCTATGAGAGGGAAGTGGTTTTCAGGGCTGTATCCTCATTTTTTCCATGGTTTCAAGATGTTCTCTGCAGATGTCCAGAAATCACTGATTTTATACCTGGGCGAAAATATGAGAACCTCATCAAACAGTTTAAAAATCAAGACACATATCCAGCAGATCGCCACTCTAAGGGCATTCACGTATTTATTATCTTTCATCTGTTCGAGAGCAGAGAGCTTTTCTGGTGTGATAACATGTGAAAGAAAGGCACTGTTATCCTCCCGACAGTGAATTCCCAAGAATGCCTGGCCCAAGATCCCTCTGGACACCTGGTACCAGGCTGGACTCAGTGAGATGCAGAGTGTCCTACTTACTGTGGCTGCTACAGGTCTGACCTCCTTGGATTATCTGACACCTGGTTGGGTAAGAGGTTGTTGCAAGATCTCAAACCCTCAAATTATATAAGATTTACACACTTGCTTTGAAGTTGGTCCCGCCCTTCCATGTTTGTTTACTGGCTCATGTGGCCTGTTGGATTGTGAAGTATGAATAGTCACAGAAAGGAAGCTGTCAGGTTAGTACAGATTTTCTGTTCCTCTTCATTTTCTAAATGTGCGCGGAGCTGTGCTTATTCCTGTTCTGCAGTCGGGGAGTACATTGAGGATGTCCTGTGCAGGTCAAGGCTTTGCTGGGTGAAATTTTCTGTTTGTTTGTTTGTTTGTTTGTTTGTTTTTGAGCTGGAGAGAGGGAGGAAAGGCTCTCATTGTATTGCTAGAGGAGAAACAGAGATGGTATCTAACAGTTGTCTCAGGAGTTGATGTTGGGTTTGCTTTTTCATATGCAGTTTCCCTCGAACTCAGAGAAATCACATTTTAAAAAGGGAGGTGCTTAATTAATCCTGTATATGTGGCTGGCTTGGTTTGGGGGTTTGAAAGCACTGGCTCTTGTGAGGGAAGCACACAGGCTTTGCCTGTGGGAATTCCTCAGAGGACTTTTCTTCTGTCCTCTTGTCTCTGCTGTGCCAGCAGGATTGCCTCGTGCTGCTCCTCCTTTCCCAGCCAGTGCCATGGGAAGGCTGTCCAGGCACTCGGTCCAAGGAGATGTAAGGCATTTTCTTCTGGAATTTCCCCTACTTTTGCGTTTTCCTCACCTGTGCTTTGTGATTAAATTCTCACTCTTGCTTTGTGATCCCTGGTCAATGCAATGGAACTGGCCCAGGCTTTTGGGAAAGAGAATCCCTGGACTTCTGACTATGTGTGGAGATGTAATCACTAAATCTTAACAAATTCCATGGAGTTAAGTTACAGCAAGGTGCTTTTTCAGAAGTTACTCTTCAGTGGCAAACACTGTCACATGATACGGGTTTTGCTGCGTTGGTTTGTCTGGTTTTTTTTGTTTTTTTTTTTAATTTTGTTTCCTAGCCTGGCATTACTCTCATAGTTGCTCATCAAAGTAAAATCACGTTCTCTCTCCCAGCTTACTGCAGATCCACAATAGGCGCTGTGGCACTTTACCTATTTCATACAGACATTTTATTTTTGGTTTTATTTTCATTACTTCAGTGTTTTCTGAAAGCTCACAAAAAGTTCTACTTTTAGTTGTATTTTTATTTGCATGTGGGCAGCAAAATGAAGTAATTCCCAAATATAGTCCTAGCCAAGAGATCCATCTGTTCCCTGCATTTTTAAATGGCAAATTAATCCTTAGCATAGAACTCGTCAAATGTCTTCTCTCTATAATTTACGCTGCCTGAGATCACAGAATTTTTTTTTTCCCAGGTCCTCCATTTTGAGTAGTCCTTTACTCTAGAACAGCAGCTCCTATTCTGGTTTTACAGAGCTCTCCTGTGATTCCTCCAGTCGCTGTTGTCTATCTAAAAGGGAACATTTAAAAAAAAACTCTTCCAAAATTATTTTTTCCTTCATCTCTTTGGTGTTTCTTTGAAAGGCTGTAGAAGATTCTGTTAGAATCTTAGATCAGAAGGAGTATTTTATGATTCTGAGAGGTAAAGGAATAGAAATTCTCTTTGTAAAACACCCTTGATAAATGGATTAATTTCAGATGGAGTGCTAGGGTTGCTCAGTCCATTTTCATTTGGATTTCTCTCTTTGGACAATAGTGACCATTTTTAGAAGTACTAAACTTCCACAATGTTATCTGCCATAAAGGGAATTTCTATATTAAGCTTTGCATGTTCCCAAATTTACTTAAGCTTAGCTGTGTATCTTGGCATGCCTTCCATTGCAACTCACATCCCAGGAACAATTCTGTTTATAGGAGAGGATGCACCATTTCAAAACTACTCCAAATCAGGATTTTCAACAAATGGTGTTTCGTGTATTGCTAAAAAAACCCCAGTGCCTTGGAGGAGGCAGTGCATGCAAATAGCGCCTGTCTTGGTTTTTTTAAGGCAAGGTGTGATGCTTTTCTAAAACATGAAGACACCATTTATTCTGTGGGGCTGTTTGCCATGATCTTCTGGCAGCTTTATGTTAAAAAGTGACTGTGGTAACCTGGAGGTGAATCAGTGCTAGGGCTTCTTTTGTTCTAGCATATGTCTTAAAAAGGCTTTTCTTCTGAAAGATGCCCAGTGCTCAACACTTAGTCAATGCCAAATGGTTTTAAAATTGTATTTAGAAATGTTTATTCCCAAGAATTCATTTGACAGGGCTCTTAAGGCAAAAGAAGTTATGTTTTGCTCCTTGAGTAAATGTGTAGTAGCCTACTGGGATGCAGTGGTGGTTGCATTTTCAGTGGCATTTCACTCTCCTGGCTCATTGGCAGCACTTGGAGTAGTTTGGTGTTTTTCCCATGGATGCCGAGTAGGTCCCTTCATGAAAGCAGGGCTGTTGTTGAGAAAACTGCCTTTAAATGTTGGATTTGATGATCATGGAGCTCTCTTCCAGCTTAAATGAGTCTGTGTTGCTTTCTTGGTATTTTGAGAAGACTTGGCCACCTGTGAGCCAGAAGATCAAATTCCTCAGCCTGTTCCCTCTTGTGATTCACAGAATGACCTTGGGCAAAGCCCTTGGCCTCTTCATACCTTCCTTTTCCATCTACAGTGGATGTTAAGACAGCCTCCCATGAATCTGGTACTAAAATATGGCTTTTGTCCAAAGATTTCATGTGCTCTGAGGTGTCAGTTACAAAATACTAATTTAGATCATCAGCAGATAGGTGGCAAAAGCTCTTCCCTTTAACACAATTCTGCTGCTTTTGCCCAGCTTTTGTCTGATCCATGCCTGGAGCAACAGCTCTGCCTCAGGTATGTCCTGGCAGTGCTTGGAATAATTTGGAGCATGGCTGAAGGAGGTGGGAGTTCTGGGTGGCTGCAGCAGGACTTCTCACGAGGGATATTGACCCAGGGCTTCCCTGTGTGAAGGTGATTTTATAAACAGAGGCTCATCCTGCTCACCCATTCTCACACCCACCCTCTTTCTTCCCTCTTTGCATCGGTGGAAGTTTAATTGTGGGAAAGCACAGCTGAAGAGCTGCTTTGTACTTCACCCTCAAGGCCTCAATGACTTTTATCTTTCCCAGTGCTGAGCTCTGTCACCGTGGCCGTTTGCTGAGAAAGCGTTTCCTCTGGCTTCCCAGGGTTTCTTTTGGAGCATGAGCAATCCCACCGTTCCCAGGGAGCATCCATGGTTCAAAGGGGCATTGGCTGGGCAGGCCGGTACCTCCAGCTGTTCCCAAATTCAATGCCAAACCCATCCACATCCATGCCACCAGCCAGCATGGGGAGTGCAGGGATTGAGCAGCTTCTTCCCAGCAGTGGGAAGCTGTTGTCAGTGCTGAGTCAGCTCTTTACTCCAGAGATAGGCCAGTGTGTTTGTAACCAATACCTTTTCCCCCTCAGGTTAGTGTTTTTAACTCTTGGCTTTATGGAGTTCAAGCCCAAGGACAGGGGGATGTAGGTCAAGGAGTGAGGTGGCAACATTGACTGTGAGTTGGAGATGGTGTCCTCAGCTAGACAGGGATTAATATACATATTTTTAGCAGTCGTAATGGGTTATTTTGTTGCAGGGAAGGATTAAAAGGAGCCTAAGGCTGTCTGGAAACTCTGAGGGCTGCAGGGGAGGGTGGTTCTGGGGGTGTGAGCAGTCCGTCCTTCTGAGCAACATCTCCATCTTCTCTATGATTCATTTCAGACTTCCATCAAAGATCAGGTGTCAGACATCAGGATAAAATAACTGATGTAAATATATTTCTATATATTTATAGACGGCCTGTCACAGAAATGCAAATGGAATGTTAATAAGCCACTCATTAGACTTGGGATAAATATATGGTAAATAGTACCTGGAGGCTGTGCCTTCAAAAACTTGCTGGTCAGAGACTGTAATAAATACTGCAACAGTGTCTGTTAGTTGGCCACATAAAGGACATGGAGTTGTCAGGGTTGTGTTGCTTTCCCATGGCCTTTAAATGTAATTTAATTTCATTTCTTTGGTTTTGGGATTCCAGCTCAGCAGGAGATCATTGAAGTCTTCTCTCTGGCCGTGGTAAAGCAGAAAAAGTTAAGGGGGAAGGAGGATGTCCTCATTTCATTAGTCTGCAGTATTTAATGATCTCTCTTCAGAACCATAAATGCTGGTTTTATCTGTTGCACACTTTTTGTGGCTGTTTTTTTTTTTTTTCCGTGCAGCAGGTCTGGCCTTTCTCCCCTCTTGGTGGATTGTTTTATCATACCTGAGTACTGTTAAATACTGCAGAGTGTATGACATGCACAAAACAAAGTTCCTTGGGTGGCAGATTCTCAGCGGCTTGAACGGGTGCCAAGAATGTCACAGAACTGCATCCCGGCGAGCTTTGCTCCGGAGGGGCTGAGGCCGGGGTGATGGGCACAGCCTAATTACACTGAGGCAATGTTTAGGCAGCTTTCTCTGCCTGTCCTCTTAGATCTGTATTTCCAGTGGAAAGCCTTGTTTGCACATGGAGGAGCGGGGTTCTGGTTCTTTGTGGTTTCCCTGTGTGGGCTGAGCCCCTTCAGCGCTCACCTGCAGTTGGCAGAACGCAGCGACAGCTTGTTACCTCTTGATCTCTTCACGCAAACCAACCTCAGAGGTCAGACTGAATTTTCTGACGTCTTCAACTTCAGGTTCAACAAGTCTTTTGAAGGAGGGAAAAACCCCTGGTGTTTATTTCCGCAGGTGTGTGAAATGGTTTTTTTCCCATACAAATACCCTGGCGTGGGACGCGTCGTGTGTACAAAACAACTGCCTGCTGCTTCCTCGGATATTTAGGTCAGTGTTGGAATCAATTCTGATAAGGAGTTGCTTACTGTGTGCCCGGACCTCTGGAATTTTCATTGTGGTTATTCCTGCCCATGGCAGTGTGTTGGAATGAGATGATCTCTATGGTCTCTTCCAGTCCTCTTCTGGGTTTCCATGATTCCTGCTTGAATGTGGCAGAGCAGCCACCTGGATTGTTGGATTAATGGGGTGGTGTCAGGAGTTGTGTGGGAATGGGCTGCTGCTGTTATTAGGAAGGAACATGTGATTTGATGTGCATTTTTGACTTAGATGTGTGTAGAGAACAGGGGAAATTCTGGTTAAATACCTTCTTAGGTTCATGTAATATTTATCAGTAGGTCAGAAATACCAGTCTCTAATAGCATATACTGCTCCAATATATCATTTTCCATCCAGAAACTGAAGTGTTTCACAGACAAAGATCCTTTAGTCCATTGCTGGAATGGAATACAGTACATTTTGTAAGCTTTTATTTTAAGCAGTTGCTATCAAATTTTTCTGGGTGTAATCAGGTTTTTAAAATTCTTTTTGTTCTCAAACAACACGTTGGTATATTCAGGAAACTTGGAGCAATTTTCTGGTGCTGTTTTCCCAGGTTGCGGAAATCTAACCATCAGGTTTTTTCCAAAGCCTATCAAGTATCCCAAGGTTATGTGTCTTCTGGATAGAGCTGATCATACAGCACTGTCACTGCTGGTGTTTTGTGAATGGAGATCATAGATCATCTGTGGTGACTTAACTCAGATCTAGAAAGGGAGGGACAGGGAGAAAAACCAAGGGTTCCTGTTGCTTCCGTTCAGAGATGACTGTATGTTAACTTTGGATTTCCTGACCCGCCTTGGGAATCTGCTGCTGACATCAGCCGTGAGAATAAGCCGCCGTCAGCAGGGACGGAGCCTGTCCTCAGTAGATCTTTCTAGGAGATAATCTTCACTTGGAGATTATTCTGACAGGGTGTTGAGTCGAGCTGAGCCAGGCAGAGTTCCTGATTTCAAGTTAATTTTGGCAGGGAGAAAGTGAACATTCTGCATATTTCCTGTTAAAAAAAAAAAAAAAAAATCCTGGATTCTTCACCAGGTCTGGTGAAACAGTTTTTGAAGACAGCTATAAAAAAAAAATATATAAAGTATTAATTTTTTCACAGCTGGAATTTGGCATGAAAAATGCAAAGGTCTTAAACTGGTTTTAGGTGGCTTTGTTCTTAACTTGCTCCAGCAACAGAGGTTAGAATCATGGAATGATAGAATCATGGAATGGTTTGGGAAGGGACCTTAAAGCTCATCTCATTCCAACCCTGCCATGGGCAGGGACATCTTCCACTACCTTACGTTGCTCCAAGCCCTGTCCCACCTGGCCTTGGACACTTCCAGGGACTGGGCAGTCACAGCTTTTCTGGGCAACAACATGTTCGGGTTTTTTTGCCTTTTTAAACCCGTATTGGCAGCTCAGCACCTGTAGGACGTTAAAGCTTCCCTCTGCTTTATTCTCCAAGACAGGCACTGTATTTCCAGCCGTGTTTCCAGCTTTGTTTCCTGCCTGCTGCTCATGGGGAGTCCCTAGCCTGCAGCTGACTCACCACTCTCAAATAAATCAACAGGCAGAAATGACAATTGTGCCACATTTTAAAATTGCAGGAGGGTGGAGGGCAGGTTGTGAGATCCCTTGATTCAGTGCCGCTGCCATTGACAGGAAGCAGCGGGTCTCCTATTCCATCGACCGGCTTGGAGCCTCTCTTTTATCTCCTTTTTGTGGGAACAAAGGACAGTTGGCTTTGTGTTCTCCGCTCAGTGCTTTCATTTTTCACACGTAAACTCAGTGTAACTTCATCGCTGCTAGACTCTGCAAAATGTAATTGCCTGAAAATGAGAAATTTCTCTGGAAATGAGAAGTGGTTTGTGGGATGCCAGTATTTGAAATGTTATCTTTGCATTTAGAACTGAGCAAAGGAAAATTCTGTGTGCTAAATGAGCTGCAGTGTAGTGAGACCAGGAATGGGGCCCTATCATCCTGGTGGGTCCCTTGCAACACAGGATATTCCGTGATTCCATGAAACCAGGTCTATTTGGATCTGAACCTCATTGCTGGATTTAGGAATCAGCCCATGTGGATAAAACTTAGATTGAATTATGAATAAATTTAATCTTGATTAATGGAAAATAGATACATAGATAAGTATTGTAAGTTATTAATAGATTTTATCATTATTGATGATAAATTGATACATAAATAGTGTGAGTAAGAACACACATTCATATATACTCAAAAGTAATTAAGGAATGCAGATAAGTGTTTTAAAAGGGCTTGTAAATTACACCTATAGTAAAGTACATGTGTAAGAGAAAGATTTTGTGTCCACCCCTTGTTTAATTAAGTCTCTCTTATTACTCCATTTTTCCATCTGATTTTGCTGACAGTAAAATGCAAAAATCATTTTTCTTCAATATTCTGATGCCGTAGAGTGAGACTGATTTTAGAACTATTTGGGCTGGACAAAAGAGCATCTGAAATCCTGGTTAAATACTCAAACTCTTCCCGAGTGATCCCACGTTCCTGGGAGAAGTGCAGAGCATGGCGGAGGATGTCGGAGGAGCCATTCCCAGCTTCCTCCCGGTGCCACGCGTGTGTTGTGACAGCTCAGGAGGTTTGTTCTTCATCGTGCTGGCATTCTGCTCCACTGACTTTACAGGGATGTGGAAGAGCAGGTTTTCCCATGTTGGGAAAAGGCTTAGTGCCAGAGCACACTCTGCTTCTGGAAAAAATCACCCCGGGTTTAATGCCGGTAGCAGAAGCCCAAAATGAAGTTATAAAGCTTTTTTTGTGCCATTTTTGACCTACCCCAAAATCTGTTGATACTTGGAATATTTTTAAAGAGGAGATTATCAGAGCTGTTGTTTTATCCTATTATATTCCCATGTTAAAATTTCCCTAGCTCATTCTAAAAGCTTTATGAACCCACTTTTGCCAGAAGAATTTTTAATAACTTATTTTCTGCGTTGGCAACGGGTGGTTGTTTTCAAAATTACTCACAGGGAAAAGCAAAGCCATATTCTCATTTTAATATTCTGGGAACTTGTCCTTGAGCAGCTTTCAGGCTTCAGATCTGTATATTTTTAAAGCTGAAAAAGAGTTGTATTTTGCTGCTCAAGACTCCACATAATTCTCTGTCAGATGCTTTATTTTGATTGTGCTGTGAGCTATAACTGGGTGACACAGCAGCTATAATTAACTCTTCCATCATTCTCTCATTCACAGAACATCAAACCTTTGACTTACTTTTGAATTATTATATCCATGTTTCTTCCATTGGAAAAGTGATGGGGATTTCCCTAAAGAAAGGGGGGATTGTTCTTGCAATCATTTTTTTTCTTGTCTAAAAATAATCAGGAAATAATGACTTTTTTTTTCCCTGGAATGTCTCAGAAAGTCTTGCTTTATTAAGGGACACATATCCCTAAAACTCCCTGGGGAAGTGAAAGTTACCAACATGATCCTTGTTTCCCAAAGTTGCACAGTATTTAAGCTCCTTTGTAGAATTTATCACCCTGTTGCACTGCTGTGTCATCATTTGGATATCTAACGGTGCTATCCCGAGATAATACTTTTTCTCTAGGGGAATGCTGTGATTTTAACAGTACGTTCCATATTTTTAACATCGTCATTAAAAACCCTCAGTTGTAAAAATAGCCTGTCTCCATTTTAAAGCACTGCTCCAGTCAATTCAGCATTGCCTCTTGCTCGAGAGATACAATCTTAGCACACCGGAATTCTAAAGGCTTTGGGAATATGGGAGCAAGCACCAAGATGTGAGAAGGGAAGGTCGAAGTGGGCACAGGGCAGAGGGTTCTACAGCCCTAAAGTCCTATTTTAGCCTTCCCCAGGGGCTGCTAAACCACGTGGAGCTGCTGTCAGCTTGGGAATTACTTTCAGTGTCTCCCCACAGACGTTCTCTGCTCTATATTTGAGTGTTTAAGGAAGTTTCTCTATTCTTTGCCGATTTATTTCCCAGTAGTAGGTGATGGCTGATGTTAGCCCTGGAGAGCACTGAGGGCCTCTTCGTGTGGGGTTGGGTTTGTTCTTTTCCCAAAATGCTGTAGAGAAGAACTTCAGTTTGGTGATTTAGTGGAAAGGCAGAGGGAATGGGATAAAGATGAGGAAGAAATGCTTCACTCTTCACTTTCAGTGATTAAATAGTTCATCAATGAAGAGGGCACAAAAGGAGGGTGCACAGGTGAGACAGAAATAATGGCAGTTTACCAATTTAGCAGAAAAATGAAGCTGTGAAGGAATGTCTTGATGGTGAGAGATTTGTTGCTGGGAAACACAAGGGACTGTAGCTGGGAAGGGAAAAGTTATTTATTATCTGTGAAGTGAGAGATTGGGTGGTGCCGGGCAGCTGCCCTTGGGAAGAGCAGGGCAGGAGGAAGGACTCAGTTTTTCACTCCAGCATGGCTTTATTTTCGGTCTTTTCTCAAAGTGATGCTGAACTTCCTCCCCCGGGGCTGGAGGAGTAGGAGGAGAACGTGTGGGAAAGGCACCAATGTGTGAAGTGGCTGGATGGGATGGGAGGGTTGTAATGAGAGGGTGAGACTGGCAGCAGGGTTTCTCATGTTTATTATTACTTCTGCATTTTTGACCCCTTTTGTTGTGTTTTATTTTGGTCTGGCCTGTTTTTATATTCTTTTGGATTATTTGTAAGTATTTTGTTACAGAGATTGTCTTGCCTTCTGCGCCTCCAAATATAATGGGGATAGAGCCCAAGGGCTTTTGGGAATGTGCCATGGTGCTTGTTACACCAAGATGTTCAGAAAGAAAAGCAGGTTTTTTGAACGTTTGGAGAAAAACACCCACAAAAAAGCAGTAGAAGAGCTCACCAAATCAAATCTTGGAAATCATTAGAAGCCTGAAATGGTTTCCCTGAGAAAAGAAATGGAAAAGTTAAGTGGTTTAATAGCAAGAAGGTTTGTAAGAAGGGTATGAAATATTTAAGATAAGAAAAAGATAAACTTGCGTATCGTTTTTCTAATACGATGTGGAAAGGAATATAAAAATTCAATCAAGCAGCAAATTTCAGACTGACAGGGTTATTTTAGTACGTGGCACATCTACCCCCCCTCCAGCCTCTGAGTTAAAATTCCAGCAGAATTTTTTCGAAGGCTGCTCGTGTAATGGAGAATGAGAGTCTCCGGGGTTATGTCAGACAAAATTATTTTTAGCGCTGCTCTGAGCCCTCGTGCCTCGGGGAAGAAATGAGCCACTGAAGCAGGATGATGTGTCCCCACTGGGCAAGCTTTAATAACATTATATTCTCTATATTTCTGCCTCTCCTTGAAGCGTTGAATGATCCTGAGTTCGTGAATTAGATTGACTCCCTCTGTAATCTAATATGCAAATCCTCTTCCGCTGTAATTATTGTTTATAAAAGGTGTTCTTGGGTCTGAATTCTTCATATCCTGAAGTTGGAGGTTGAGGCTAAGCCTGGAAATAGTGTTTGCTGGTTCATAGAGAATCCTCCAGGTTTGAGCTGGAAGGAATCTTAAAGATCATCTTGTTCCACTCCACCCTGGGCTTTGAGCTGGGTCAGGGATGTGGACATCCGCGTCCATCCAGGTTATTCCCAAGCAGTTGACCAAAATACTTGCCGTGATTTTAACGCGTGGTCTCTTTGAAGTATAGATCTTTTCAGGGAAGATGCCTAAGAGCACAATAATATTTCTTTCCTGTACATGAGAGTGCTGGGAAGGATTTTTAAGCATTGTCAGACCTGTGCATCCTGCCTGTATTTCTCCACTCTTCCTACACAGCTCCTGAGCTGATTCAACACTACATTACACTTAATTAAATCTCCACCATTGTCAAGGTGGGTAACAGGATCTCGCTGACATTTTACCCATATTGCACTTTCCTGCCTGTCTCCTCTGGAGGCTTTGGAGGGGAATATCGGTAGGAAGATTCTTAAATTCGTGTGAATAGCGGGCGGCAGCACAGAAACAGAATCTGGCGCAAAAGGGAAGAAGGCCTGTAGACGAGCAGAAGCTCTGGAATTTTGTTTTTTTAATAAGATAACCATTTCCTGGGTGACTTTAATCCATGTACTCACCTGTCCTTCCCTCCATGCCATTCCCAGCAGTGACTCCAGCAGCAGCTCGAGTGACGAGTCTCCGGCGCGCTCAGTGCAGTCGACGGCTGTCCCCGCGCCCGCGTCCCAGCTGCTCCCATCACTGGAGAAGGATGAGCCCCGGAAGAGTTTTGGGATCAAGGTGCAAAATCTTCCAGTGCGCTCAACAGGTAAATTCACTTGGGAAAGGGGAACAGGGGAAAAAAGGGATAGGACTAGGTGAATAAGCTGTACTAAATCTTTGACATGTGGAAGCCACGTGCTACCTCAAAGGACGTGATTCTCTCCCTTTCCCTGCCTCAGTTCTTGTGTGACAGTAGGAAAATTGCTTAATTAGTGACCATCTGTGAGATACCCTGCTGGTCCTAGCTCCAAGTATTGGGCATTTCTATCTCCTGGAACTGGTACTTCCAACAGAAATCTGGGCATTCCCAGGGAAAACACTGACACACCTCTATTTCTGACTTAGAACTTTGATTGTTTTATCTCACCCGACTTAATTTCTTTTTTAATCCAAGAAGGTGAAGGTTTTCTGTTGCAGTTTGAGCACTTTGAAACACCCCTGAGCACATTTGTAAAGGCAGTGCATATTGCATGGAAAATAACCCAGGAAGCCATATGCTGAGGAGCGCCCATGATGGCTCCCTGTTCCTTGCGCTGAGCACAGGAGATATCCCACAGGAAAAACCAGCATGGGATCAGTTGTAAAACAGTTTAAACAGAATTCATGGATGCAGAAGCGTTGGCTGAGTAAAATAATATATGTTAATCTTGTGAGCAGAGTACCTCATGTGTTGGTATCTTCCTATAGATTTAATGCCTGTCATGTTCCTTGGAAGGACATGATGCTGAGGTCAATATCCCACAAATCCCAGACAGATTGTGTGCACCTGAGTCAGAGTCCACAAAATCTGATGAATCTACCTGGTTATATTTCTGAATTGACTGAACTGAATGCTGTCTGACTCCAGCCTCCATTCCAGACACCTCATCCCAGCCATCCACAGTATTCCTATGGCATTTTTAATCAAGTATCGCTGTTACTTCTTCTTCACCTGGAACTGGCTGTCTCTTAGAAGCAGAAACCATCCACCTTGTGTGTGTAGTTTCTTGGGTTTAAAAGAGGAAGATGAGCCAGAAACTTTGGACACTGGCAAAATTAACATCCCAAATTAAAAAGGGCACTTGCGTGAGCACTGAGTTAAATGGGATGAAGTCACATTTCAGAAAGACAGTCAGAGTTCTTCATGTCTTTTATGGTGCTGCTGGGCTGGTAGAAGTTACATTTCTGCAGTATTAATGTTTATTTGTTGGTTTAGATACAAGCCTTAAAGATGGACTTTTCCATGAATTCAAGAAGTACGGGAAGGTGACGTCGGTGCAGATCCACGGCGCGTCCGAGGAACGATATGGCCTCGTGTTCTTCCGGCAGCAGGAGGACCAGGAGAAAGCCCTAAATGCGTCCAAAGGAAAGCTTTTCTTTGGCATGCAGATTGAAGTCACAGCCTGGATAGGACCAGGTAAGGTCCATGCCCTTCTCTCACAGGACTGCTCTGAGTGTCTACAGGAGCTGTTGCAAAGAGGCAGAATAGAAGTAGGAAACATACTTGAAAGAAACTGGGAAAAATGCTGGAATAAACTCCAGAGCAAAAAGAGTGGATGCTCTTGGGTCAAACAGTGAGAGTTCCAGTCTTGAGCCTCAGAGAAGGAAAGCTGCCATGCTCCCAAACAGTGGGATCTGCTGGAAGGAGCAATCTCATCTGCCACGTCTCGGTGGAACAGCTGCCAGTGGGTGGTGTGAGCACAGCACTGAGTCCTCCCAGCCTCATTTTGTCTCCTTTTAATTAAAACAGCCAACCAGTGCTGTGTTTTGAGGCTCTGGCAGCACAGGACACGTGACCGACCAGTGAGAGCTGCAGCTGTGAGCACGTGGTGAAGTTCTCAGACTGCACTTCAGTGGCTTCTTTAAAAATTGATTCCTGAAAACAAACTCCTGCCATCCTGTGCTCTTCCCCAAGCACAGGAAAGCCTTACTGGAATTCACGCACTCAAGCATTCATACTTGAGTAAATGTCCAGAGGAGGAGCTAAAAGATGCAGCTCCCTTTCACCTGAGGATGTTCAGATTCCTCTGTGGAATATAAAGATTCCCAATCCCACATAAATAACAAGTCATGGGCAGAAGTGAGTGTTCTCAACATGAGCCAAATCTCCAGTCATTACAAATTTCCTGCTTTCTTTTATCCTAGAAACCGAAAGTGAGAATGAATTTCGTCCTTTGGATGAAAGGATAGATGAGTTTCACCCAAAGGCAACGAGAACTCTGTTCATTGGCAACCTGGAAAAAACAACCACCTACCATGACCTGCGCAACATCTTCCAGCGCTTTGGGGGAATAGTGGTATGTGAATCGTGTCCTGTGTGGGATGGCGCTGCCCCCCTTTCTGTACAGACCTGTGAAATGCTGTGAGTGGTGCTATACCTGTCAAGGACAGATCATTCAGTCTTCCTGTCATAATCTTGAGTCATTTGTCTTGCTGGACTATACCTGAAAGCTTTTCTTTGTATCCAGAGTTCAGCATAGAAATGTTGAGGGGTAACTTAGTAGGAAAAACAGTCCTAGGAGTGTTTACAACAAATGTCTCTCCTTCTGTTTTCTCCTGGTAATTCTCTCCTGGTAGCTCCAAAGCTGACTGGATATTTGGGATGTGAATGTGCCAGGTGATGTTCTCATGTTGGCTCCTACAACTGTCTGAATCTGAGTTTCCTATTGATTCTGGAAGCAAAAGGCTTGGTCAGTGCATGTGGAAGCAGCCCTATGCCCAGGGAGAGGGAATTGGAGCAGATCATGGGTCAGTGATGGCACATGAGGGATTTGGGTTTTCAGCTGAGGGGGAGTATCCAGACGAGGTAGAGCAGCCCCCTCTCCTCTGCTCATGGCTTTCTATCAATTCACATCAATGTTACATTTAAGGGAAATTTTCCACAGAAGTCGTGCAACTGTCCAATTTAATTAATTTTCACAAGGGCATGGAGTGACAGGACAAGCCTTAAGCTGAAGGAAAGCAGAGTTAGATGGGATACTGGGAAGGAATTCTTTCCTGGGAGCATGGGGAGGCCCTGGCACAGGTTGCCTGAAGAAGCTGTGGCTGCCCCATCCCTGGAGGTGTCCAAGGCCAGGTTGGATGGGGCTTGGAGCACTCTAGGATAGTGGAAGGTGTCCCTGTCCCTGGCAGGGGGTGGAACTGCATGAGCTGTAAGGACCCTTCCAACCCACACCATTCTGGGATTCATTCTGTGATTCTTGTTGAGTTGGGGCTTCAGATGGTTCATGTTCTCCCTGTCAGCTTGTGAACATGCTGTGCCTCCTTCATGTTATTACCGCTGCTGAGGAATCAGTCACAAATACGAGGAACCCCATCCCTGCTACCCCCCAAAAGAAGAGGAGGTTGCTTTCATGTACAGTGTGGACAAATATAAAATCCTCATTTTATGATGTCTGGCAGCCCTTGTGTATCCAGACTCTGCTGTATCCTTGACATCAATACTGATTTATGAATTCGTGCCATGTCTGTGGCTTGAACCCTTTTCCAGTGTTAGAGCAGCAGAACTCTCCTGATCAAGATGCTTATCAGTGGTAGTGTAAATTGGCTTTTGTTGCCGTGGTGCTCCCTGTCAGCATTATTAATGGCTCAGAATTGGGAGGCAGCGCTGCCTCACCATTTCCAGGAAAACTTGCAAGCTCAGGTGCAGAAGGGACCAGCTTTATGATCTTTCTGAGGGGTAATGAGCACCATAATTATATTTTGTTTGCCTGTCACAAAGAATTGCTTGCCCAGGGTGAGTGGTCAAGTATAATTTGCCATGGTTGCAGTTGTGCTACTTCAGACACTTGGAAGTGTAGTTTTCTATTAATATTCCACCTAAATCATTAGGTCAGGGCTGTAGGAGTCTAATAGTTGTGTAAATCTCCCTGTTTACTTCTGTTTTCCCAGATAAAGAGCTCTTGGGTGAGACCATATCAAACTGCTGCCTTGTCCCTAAATTTATTAACCATGAAATTAGCTTGTCCTGGATGTTGGAACATTTGTGTTCAGATCCATGTGTGGTTCACAAAGGCAGCTCCTGCTATTCCAACAAATAAAGCCAAACCCTCCACTCCTATTTTCAGGAGTGAAAATGAATCATAATACCATGAGTTTGTTCAGAGGCTTTGGGTACATTTCCAGTGCTAGTGCTGAACTTGTTTGTTAACCAAATGTCAGCTTCTGGCTTGCTGGGCTTTTTAAAATCGATTAAAGTCAGCCTTTATTTGGCTTTGTGAGCCTCTGGCAGTACTTGTGAATGGGCCCATGGTGGCTTGGTTTTAAAGAGCAACAGCAGCTGAAGGTGACGATTTTTTTTGCCTTTGCTGTGAGTCAGACTGATTCAAGAGATGAGTCCAGCATCACTTTATGTTTCTAGGAACAGGATGGATCATGATTATTTGGAAAAGAAGCCCGGCTTGGCTCAGAGATGAGGATCGGAGCAGGTTGTTTTTTCTTGAGCCTTTGTGAGCAAAAATTAATCTGTATTTCTTTGATCCCAAATTGTATCTTCTTGATATAGTATTAACAGCCTAAAGCTGATGTTTGTTGATCAGGTCAGGCTTAGTTCTGCGGGCTTGGATTTTAAATCTGTGGGATAAAGAGCTTTCCCTGCTCAGTAAGGATTTGGTTTTGAGATGCAGCAGAACAGCAAAGTTTTAACTGTCTACTATTGTTTAAATCCTCTAGCTGAAGAAAATACTAATTAAAGAGCCTGCTGTGCCATGTGTCCCTGAAAAAAAAAGTCGTCTTAGATTGGGATTGACTGCTGACTGTGGGTTGTTGTGTTTTGTGCTTGTCCCCAGGACATCGACATTAAGAAGGTGAACGGCGTCCCTCAGTATGCGTTCCTGCAGTACTGCGACATTGCCAGCGTGTGCAAAGCCATTAAGAAGATGGATGGGGAATATCTTGGAAATAACCGGCTCAAGGTAAAGAAATCCTCCCCTGGACCATATCCTTCTTGTGTCTTCCATTGCTGCATTGTGGGATATGTCGCAGCAGGGTAGTTTATGGAAGTAAGATGGTTTTTAATGTGAGATCATACCACAGCATGATGGTTTCAACCACCACCTGATTGGGATTATTCAGTATTTTTGTTGGCTCTATGCACACACAATTCTGAGATTGAGCACTCAGAGACTGACATTCCCTGGCCAGGAAGGGCCTTGTCTGGTGAGGCTGTGCTGGGAATCCATCCCTCTCTCCATGGCAAAAGGGGCCTGTCAGACCCCAGAGTTTTCAACCTGTCACTTCTCAGACATTCAAACTGTAGAAGAACCCAGTGTTGTCAAACACTGTATTTGTTTAAACAAGCAGAATTATTTTCACTAATTGCTCTTTGATTTTTGTCTTGCACCTGCACCAGATGCTAATTTTAGAAAATCCATACAAACAACAGCTTTCTCCAAATAAGTCTTTATTAGGCAGGCTCTGTTCAGTGAGTTTAACCCTTGTGCACTGTACTGATGGAAGTTTTGCCCTTTTGTGTCCAGCTGGGTTTTGGGAAGAGCATGCCTACAAACTGCGTGTGGTTAGATGGGCTTTCCACAAACGTTACGGATCAGTATCTGACCCGACATTTCTGCCGATACGGGCCTGTGGTGAAGGTAGGTGGGAGGCTTTGGCACGTGCTTCCAAGTTGTTACTGTCTTCCTTTCTTCCCATCCTGTCCTTTCAACCCCACTGTCCAGGGCCTTATACCTCAGGTAGAAAAAATTCTCTCTGTGGTGGAATTCGGCTGACAGGGCTCTGTCAACATAGACAGCAACCAAAAAGTATTTTGAGTGAGCCGAGATGTTGAGTATTGGAAACCATTTGTTGCTCTTGTGCAGTACAGTCTCTCCCCAGCAAAACTTCTTAAATGTTAGTTGGAAGAACAGCAGTCTAATTACATAATTACTCATACTTGTTAATTACATAATTAGACATAACTATGGGTTTTTATCAGACCGAGAAAAAGACTTTTTAAAAGCAGTGAGGACAATCACAGTGCCAAAAGTATGTGGAAGACAAGAGAAAGTCAACAATGGCGCAACACACCTGTGTCACACAGTGGGAGCCTCTCCCATGCAAGTGATTTATCACGTGCTTAAACTTCAGTGTGGGAGTTGTCCTGTGTATTTTTATTGGACATGGATGTCCTTAAAATTAAGCAATATGTGTAAATCTTTGCAGGATCAGGGTCTGGCCTTGCCAAAGGATTTTTGTGGGTTTGTGTTGCAGCTTTGACGTTTTTTATTGTAGCTGTTGTTGCTTGAATAATACATTTATGCTGCTAAAAGAAGGCAGCATTTGGAAATTAGGCATTTAACAACTGGTGAGTGGTACTGCAGACTGATAACAAAAGCTGATTCCACTGTGGGATTAAATGTTCCCTTTACCTTTTTTCCCCCCTAAAATGTGTTGGAAATTCAAAAAACCAAAACGTTAACAAAGAAATGCTACAAAACTCAGTCAACAAATCAAAAATATTCGAAGTAAAATACAGAAAAACAAAATAAAGGCATAATATACCTCAAGCCACAATATCCACAATTCAAAGCAGTCCCGTGTCCTTTTATTGTCTCTTCATTCCAATATGCCTCATCAGAAAAGCCTGGAAATTCACCTTGCTAAAAATTATTTCCTTCCTGGTATTTTCATGACTTAGGATTTTGTTGGGACTGACATTAAGTCCTGTGGATGAGGCTCTTATTTGGTTTTTGTTTTGTTTTTTTGTTTTTTACAGGTGGTGTTTGACCGCTTAAAAGGCATGGCCCTGGTTCTCTACAATGAGATTGAATATGCACAAGCAGCTGTAAAAGAGACCAAGGGGAGGAAAATCGGTGGGAATAAAATTAAGGTGTGCAGAATGACCTCCAAACCAAAGCAAAACAGACAAAAAAAGAGGAACAAATTGTGGTTAGGCCTTCCCCCTTAAATGCTGGCAGTGCAGACTGCCAGGCTCAAGGAATACTTGGCGGGACATGCACGTCCCACATATCAAAGGCTTAAATTATATTTTTATACTCGGCTTATCAAGATGTCAGGGAATCCTGAACTGTTACTTACAAAGCCTTTTCCAGTATTCTGCCATTCGTTTCGCTGAACTTGTCTCTCTGAGCTCCTGAGTGTTGGTGTCTGTGTCACTGCCTCGTTTACCCCAATCCAAGGCAAACTTTCATCTGTTTTCATGTTAAAAAAGGGAAATCTGAAGGTGTGAGTTCTTCCAGGAAAACCCATGGCTGCATACAGCTGTCCCATGCTGATATCCAAGCTCTGGGGGTACAGTAACCTCCACATGCAGTCATGGAATCATGGAATGGTTTGGGTTGGAAAAGACCTTAAAGATTGTCTTGTCCTTCCTTGCAACAAACTTTAAACAATAATTGAAAACACTACTTTAAAAAATACACAGAAAATACTTTTCTTCCTGGAGCAACACTTAACGTTTACAGGGATATCTTGGATTTGGGTGAATGTGGTGATACCTGTTCTGACTGTCCCATCAGTCCCACTAACTGGGGATGTGAGGTGTCAGCCAACCCTTTGAATTATCTTCCTCCTCCTCCTTTCTCCTCTCTTAAAGAGTGGGCAGTGACGTCAGGCATGATCTCAGCAGCTTCCCACCTCACCCAGGGCTGGGAGTTGGATATTCTGTAGTTTCTAAGCGTGCTGTTGGATATCAGTCACCTGTCAGTCATGTGCAGGACAGCATGTGCATCTTGTTGCTCAATGACTTTGGAATAAGCAACATCCCTGATGTGGGCCTATGCTCCATTGTTGTAGTTACACACAGGACTAGGCTGACTTAAAAAATAGCAAGAACTAGAATGTTAAAAACATTCCATTATGTGGCATACACGTAATGAAATCTGTTCTAATCCTTAATTTTTTTCACTATACCATTAGCTTCTTAGTAGTAGAAAACACCAGTTGTTGGAGTAGTCAGAACAGGGAGCTGCAGGAGGCTTGGTTCTTTCCCTGCTCTATAACCCTGGGCAGACACCGTGGAGTCCAGAATGGATTCATAATCCTGACCATCTGTAGCCCTGAGATAAAAGGGATTTTGGAACTGTCCTGGCAGAAAAAATATCAGTACCATGATAGTAATGTGTACTTTTCTGCTCCTTTGTCCAACAGAAGCCTCTGGGATGGCAGCTACAACAGCATAGTAAGGAGGTAGTTACACAGCTCTACTGAGAAGGATCTTTACTCCTGGGGATATGCAGGGCCAGAATTGGGATGTGTTTGACAGTTTTTATTACATTTTACCCCCATTTTCAGTTCTGCTCCCACCTTCAGCAGACAGGGAAATGTTGGCCGAGTGGGATGTTTCTGTGATGGAATGTGATTTCCCCTTTCTTTTTCAGGTGGACTTTGCAAATCGAGAGAGTCAGTTGGCATTTTATCATTCCATGGAGAAAACAGGTCAAGATATCAGAGACTTCTATGAAATGCTGGCAGAAAGAAGGCATGTATCAATATCTTTATTCAGTTTTTTGTTTTTCAGCATCACCTTACAAAATCTTTTTGCAATCATTGTCTTCCTTATCATACAATCAAACTTTCTTCATAATTCTTAAACATTTTTTCCCCCTCAACTTTATCCTTATTTTTGAAGTCCTGTTAAAAACATTTCTGCAATTTTTTTTTACCTCTTCACTATTTTTTAAATTAAATTTAGGTGATCAAACTTAAGCTGTGCAGATTAGAGCAGGCAGGATCTCACACATCCGAGGCGTAGCCAGTTACTGGAATTCCTGCTGAGGTGGAGGTTTCAGTTGTCTGCATGATCCATATTTAAGTATCCGGTTTCTCTGTTGGGTCACCAGGACACAGTTGGGAGTCATTCATCATGTCTTAGGAATGCAAGGAGCAGCTTATCTGTATCAGAGAAATGTGTGTGTTGGTGGGTGTACATGAAGTCTGATAAACTCCTGCTTCTCAGCCCTTGAGCAGAAAGTAAAATGTGATCCTCCACCTCCCTCTTTCCAACAGTTTTGTTTGTAACTTGATAAAATAATACAATTTGAGTAAGGATTCATTTTTATTTTGAATAAAGCTGTGTTCTATGTGGCTGCCCCTTGGCAGCAGCTGGCACCACATGCTGCACAGCCACTTATTTATCCCTGAAGACCTGGCACAGAAACACTCCTCATTCTGGGCTTTTTTTACCTTCACTGACTGAAAAAACACCCATGTTTTGTTCCCCTCAGTGCCTGTCTCATTGTTAGGACTCTGCCTGCCCAGGAGTCAGCCCAGCGTGAAGCCAGTTGTACCTGGGAGCTGGATAAACCCAATAGTGTTTTGCAGTAAAATAGATTGGTCTGACATAATGCAAAATGAGCAGATCTAAAAGTGAGCAGGTTTTGGAAATTGGCAATCAGGATTTGCATAATGGAAATACAAGTGTGCCTTCCCTAGGCCTTGCCAGATGTTGTGATGTGCCAGCAATAAGCATTTCCTCAGAACTGCGCAGGATTCAGGCAAGAGAAGGGTGTTTTTGGATGGTTTTTAGCACACAGGACTCAGGTGGGCTTGTCTTTGCCATGGAATAATCCTGAGCAGGACCCTGATTCCTGGTGTTTGGGCACACGTTAGTCTGGTTTTTTCCTACTCTGTCACTCTGCTCACGTCTCATTAGGAGATCCGTAGGAATAGTGGATCATGGAGCAGTGGAGCGAGCTCTGCAGTGACTCCTGTAATGCTGCAGCTTCTGGTGCCCCTCCAAGCTCCTCCTTGCAGAGGTACTGAGATCTGCACAAACCACCTTCTCTCAAGGTTGTAGTCGCAGTTAGTCTAAATAGGACCCAAAAGGAAAAAAAAAACCATGAAAAAACAAAATCCATTACCAATATTTTTAACTTCACAGCTGCTTTTCACATTATCCTGCTTCACTTGCAGGATGAGGTTTTTGTCTTCCATGTTTTGTCCCTTTTTTTAGTTTTGTATGCTTCTTAAAAGGTGGAAGTTGCCAGCTTTTAACATAAAACATAAACTATGAAGCTAAATAAACCTATGAGGAATCTCAGAATCATTTAAGTTGGAAAGGACCTCCAAGGTCATCGAGTCCAAGCTGTGACTGATCCTCTCCTTGTCAGCCAGCCCAGAGCTCTGAGTGCCACATCCAGGCCTTCCTTGGACACCTCCAGAGATGGGGACTCCAAACCTCCCTAGGTAGCCCCTTCTATTTCCTGACCACCTTTTCCATGGGGGAATTCCTCCTAATGCCCAACTTGAACCGCCAGTGGCACAGCCTGAGGCCATTTCGTCTTGTCCTGTCCTTTGTTCCCTGGGAACAGAGCCCAACCTCACCTTAGTACTGAGTGTGCAAAACACTCTGTAATGGTGGGGAATTGGAACTCCAGCTTTATTCCACCTTCCTGCCATGTTTAGTCTTAAAAATGACTTATTTTTACTGCTTGGAGGTATTGAAATAACAACATTAATTTCTTTACTTACTTTGCTGAATGAATTCACCTGATCTTATAAAGAACCTGATACTTGTTGACTTGGTTTTACTGTAAACAGGCAATGCCAGCAAGTCACATGCAGTGAAAGAGCTAATTTGGGAATTAAGAGATCACTTGCAGGGCTTAGGATTTTTAAAGAAATCTTGTCATAACTTTGCTGCTTAGTAATGGAGAGATTCCAATGCCTGGACTTTGTTTTGACTCATGTTTTCAGAGTCAAATGAAAGTCCCAGGTTTTAGATAAGGGGGTGTCTTCACTCTGCCAGCCTTGTGTGGGTGCATAGGTGCTGTGTTGGTTTTATCTTCATTTCATGCAAGGTTTGAATTTGACAGAAACAAAGGAGTGAGGGTGGTGAAACGATGCTTGGAAGAGCTGTTATGATATTATCCACAAGCTACATTTGGTATTTGGTAAGTTAACAAAAGTATTTAGTCCACTGCACACAAGATTCCTTGCCAAAACTGTGTGTGCGGCTGCCTTGATGCACGTAGGAAAAAAGATCAGAAGATCATTCCTTTACATAGCAAAAAACTATGGTAACAGAGTACATTGATTGAGAAGGAGTACTAGAATCTGTTTATTCTTATGTTTAGCAGAGACGAGCGAAGAGGATCCTATGAATATGCCCCTGACCGTACTTACTACGAGACCGTTCGGACCCCAGGGACATATCCTGAAGATCCTCGGCGGGAATACCCAGCTCGGGGCAGAGAATTCTATGCTGAGTGGGATCCCTACCAAGGAGACTACTACGACCCACGATACTACGATGATCCTCGCGAGTACCGGGATTACCGGGGAGATCCGTACGAGCAGGACATCAGGGAGTACAGCTACCGGCAGCGAGAGAGGGAGAGGGAGCGGGAACGGTTCGAATCCGATCGAGACAGAGACCACGAACGGAGACCAATTGAGCGGAGCCAGAGCCCGACGCATTCCCGGCGCCCGCAGAGCCCCGGAGCGTCCCCTTCGCAGTCGGAACGGCTGCAGAGCGACTCAGAGAGGAGGATTTACAGCAGGTCCTCAGATCGCAGTGGCAGCTGCAGCTCGCTGTCCCCTCCACGATACGACAAGCTCGACAAAGCCCGCGTGGAACGATACGCAAAAAATGAGAAAGTGGAGAAAGAGCGTGTTTTTGAGCAGGAGAGGGTGGACAAGGAGAAGCGCTTAGTGAGAAAAGAAAAGCTGGAAAAAATAGAAAAGGAGAAAACTGATAAGCAGAAACGCAAAGCAAAAATCCATTCGCCCAGCTCTCAGTCCTCGGAAACAGATCAGGAGAATGAGAGAGAGCCCAGCCCAGAAAAACAGAAGGGCAACAGTAAACAAAGCAAAGAGAGAGGTGACAAAGAAGGGGCAGCAAAGAACCGCCTGGAACTGATGCCCTGTGTTGTGCTGACCCGTGTGAAGGAAAAGGAGGGGAAAGTGATTGATCAGCCTGCGCTGGAGAAACTGAGGGCAAAGCTGGATAACGATGCTCTGAAATCCCCACTGCTTGAGCAGAAAACCCAGACATCCCAGGCTGAGCAAGCCAAGTCTGAGCAGTCTAAACTAGAACCTGTCAGAACCAAGGTACAGAAGGAAAAAGCCCTTGCTAGTCACGTTGAAGTGGTGGACAAGGAGGGAAAAATGAAACCCAAAAAGCACTTGAAGACAGAACAAACTTCTGAGGGTGCCAACACAGTTGATTTAGACAAGTTGGAGGCTCGTAAAAGGCGTTTTGCCGATGCGAATCCGAAGCCCGACAGGCAAAAACTGGATGTAAAACGGAGCAGCCAAGATGAGGAGGATGCACGAGTGGTTTTGAAAAAACAACTTGATGCAACGGCATCGTCTAGAGAAGCACCAGTATTAAGGGAAGGAGAAGTGGAGAGAAAACCAGTAAGAAAGGAGATACTTAAAAGGGAATCTAAAAAACTCAAACTGGAAAGACTTATTCCTGTTACTAGTCCCAAAGAAATTCAGGACACGCTTAATGTTGGTGGGATTGGCATGCGTCCTACCCTGGATCTTCAGGCAAGGCTCATGGAGGCACCCGATGAACCTATGGAAGTTCAGGAACTCCCTCCTAAAAAACTGAACCCGGTAAAACCCCAGCATAAACAGGTGCAGCTGCTGGATGAGCAGGGAACGGAGAGAGAGGACACAAGGAAGAACTACTCCGGCCTTCCTGAAGAAACACCAGACCATAAACTTGGCCAAGAGAAACCTCAGACAGCTGACACGGAGGAGAAGATCAGCATTGACATTGACCACACGCAGAGCTACCGCAAACAAATGGAGCAAAGTCGCAGGTTGAAACAGCAGCTGGAAATGGAGATAGCAAAGTCGGAGAAGTTTGGCAGTCCAAAGAAAGATGTGGATGAATATGAAAAGCGGAGTCTGGTTCACGAGGTGGGAAAGCCTCCACAAGATGTCACCGATGACTCTCCACCAAGTAAAAAGAAAAAGACTGACCAGTTTGACTTCGAAATTAGCACTAAGAGAGAAAGAAACTACAGAAGTTCTCGTCAGGTGAGTGAGGACTCTGAAAGGATGTCCTGTTCCCCAAGCATCAGGCACTTCCCGTTCCATGAGGATGACGACACACTCGATTCTCCGAGGTTAATGCCATTGAAGGAAACCAAAGAGTCACCTAAAATAGAAGAGAAGGGTCTTTCATACTCCAACATGACTGTGAGGGAGGACTCGCTGAAGTTCAATCCTTATGATTCCAGCAGAAGGGAGCAGATGGCAGAAATGGCTAAAATAAAACTCTCTGTGCTGAGTTCTGAGGAAGACTCAAGTAGGTGGGAAACCCAAGGGAAGCAAGAGCCTGGGAGAGTTGATATCAGCTTTCCAAGCAGCATTGTGAAAAGAGACAGTATACGGAAGCGGTCTGTCCGAGACTTGGAACCTGGGGAGGTGCCTTCGGATTCAGATGACGATGGCGAAAACAAGCCCCATTCCCCAAAAACCTCATCCTTATTAGAGAGTTCCAGGTTGTCTTTTTTATTAAGAGACAGAGAAGAGAAGTTCCGTGAAAGAGAGGAAAGACTCCAGTCCAGTTCCTTAGAAAGAAACAAATTCTACTCTTTTGCATTGGACAAGACAATCACACCTGACACAAAGGCCTTGCTTGAAAGGGCTAAATCTCTCTCTTCCTCCAGAGAGGAAAACTGGTCCTTTCTAGACTGGGATTCAAGATTTGCTAGTTTCAGAAACAATAAAGACAAAGAAAAGGTTGACTCAGCTCCAAGGCCTATTCCATCCTGGTATATGAAAAAGAAAAAAATCAGAACTGATTCCGAAGGTGGAAAACTGGATGATAAGAAAGAAGATCATAAAGAGGAGGAACAAGAGCGGCAGGAACTGTTTGCTTCTCGGTTTTTGCACAGTTCAATTTTTGAACAGGACTCCAAACGCCTGCAGCATTTAGAGAGGAAAGATGATGATCTGGACTTCATCTCTGGAAGGTTGTACGGGAGACAGTCCTCCTCTGATGGGACAAACAGCACAGCTGATTTGGTGCAAGAGCCAGTGGTTCTCTTCCACAGTAGGTTTGTTGAGCTGACACGAATGCAGCAGAAAGAAAAGGAGAAAGATCAGAAACCAAAAGAAGTGGAGAAACAGGAAGATAAAGAAAACCGGCCAAAAACACCAGAAATGGTTCCTGATAGTAAAGAAACAGAGCATAAACCTTCCTCAGTTGTTGGTCCTTCTTCGGTCACTGTTCTCCCACAGGAACCAGCTCCAGTCGCTCCCGAGAAAACAGTGAGCGAAAAGGTCCTGGTGGAACCAGCTGCTGTCAAAGAAGAGAAACCCTCTGAACCTGCTGCAGCAGAAGAACAAAAACCTTTTCCTGAACTTGCTCCTCCTGTCAAAATGGAACCTCCTGAGCAAACGGAACCTCCACCAGTTGTAGAAGTGGGTAAAGAAATTGTTGCTACAACCCTGGTGCCAGAGGAAGATGCTGTGGCAACAGAGCATCCTTCGTACTTGGATACCAAACCTCCCACTCCTGGGGCCTCGTTTTCTGATGCAGACATCAGTGTAGATCCAGAACCTGAGGCTGCCCAGCTGCTTCCACCTCCGCCCAAGCTAGTTCAGAAGTCAGATGAGGCTGTGGAACCTAAAGAGGAAAATCCTCCACCATCTGCCACTACCGATGCTGTTGTGAATCAAAAGGTGGATGCGGCTGCTGAGGTCCTGCCACCTGTTTCCGACAATGATATGGAAGTGGAACCTCCAGTTGTTGTAAAAGATAAAAAATCCTACAAAAGTAAACGGTCCAAGACTCCCGTGCAGTCAGCTGCAGCTAATGTCACAGAAAAGCCCGTCACAAGGAAAAGTGAAAGAATTGACCGTGAAAAACTGAAAAGGTCAAGCTCTCCTCGTGGGGAGACCCAGAAGCTTTCTGAATTGAAAGTGGAGGCAGAAAAGGTTTCAAGGAATGCTGCTAAATCCCCGAGTTCTGCTGCAGAGCCAGAAAACGTGGAGCTGAGCTTGCCAATAGGCCGGACCAGGCGCAGAAATGTGAGGTCAGTCTATGCTACCACAGGGGACAATGAAGGCCCATCTCCGGTGAAGGACTCCATGGAGGTCACTAGATCCACCAGGAAGAGAGTGGAAAAGGAACCACAAGAAACAGTGACAACTGTTCCTACAACCCCAAGGAGGGGAAGACCTCCCAAAACCCGCCGTAAGCCAGAGGAGGACATCTCTCCAATAAAGACCGAACCAGTACAAGAGGTGGAGGAGGCTGAAACTAAGGATACTGTAGAAGCTCCTAAACCTGCAGAGGGTTGGAGGTCTCCTAGATCCCAGAAGCTCACACACACTCACTCATTAGCTGCTACCAGCCAACAGGGGAAGAAAGGTAAGAATGAACCGAAAGCCGATACCATAGCTGAATCTGAAGATGCTGCTGAAAGAAGCAGTCAGGAATCGAGCATCAGTGACAACAGCAATAAAGCAAAAGCCACTGAGAAAGAGCCAGCAGCAAGTGAGCAGAAGCGTGATCGGAAGGAACTGGATGTGGAGAAAAATCAGCTAGAAATCCCCACAGTTGAGATCATTGAGAAGAAGCCAGTGCCAGAAAAGGTTACGAAATCCAAAAGGGGAAGGTACAAAAATACCAAAACTGTCGTTGATAAGGCATCTGTGTGTCTCAAAAATGTAGAAATACGCCTCAATGTCGATGAAGTCAAGGGCGCCTTGCGGCCCACTGAAGAGGAGGCAGAGCCGGTGGCAGTGTCACCACCCAAGATGAAGAGCCCTCCAAAAGATGACATCCTGCCACCCCACTTCTCTAAGAATGAGGTAGAAGATTCATTCTCAGAAATTGAAAAGGAAGTGACACGGGAGCCCAAGCAGTCGCCTGAAGCTGCCCAGTTAGCAAAGCAGATTGAGCTTGAGCAGGCGGTGGAGAACATTGCAAAACTCACTGAAACTCCTCCAACAATTGCTGCCTACAAAGAGCCAACGACAGACGTAGCTGAAGTCCGTCAGGAGGAGGAGGCAGATAAACCCGCGCACCAGGCCAGTGAAACAGAGCTGGCAGCAGCCATCGGCTCCATCATCAATGATATTTCTGGGGAGACAGAAAGCTTTCCTGCACCGCCAACATACCCTGCTGAATCTGAGGCTGAAATCCCCACAGAGCCCTTGGTGTTGCAGTCCCCTCGGGAGGAGATGGAGCCTGAGACAGATCAGGCAGTGAACAATATCCTAGAAACTGAGGCTGCCGTCGAGCCTGTGGTGCAGCCAGTGCCTGGGTCTGTCCCGTCAGCATTGGAGACTGAGAGCAAGGAGTCCGAAGTCAGCTTCAGCGAATCTTCCAATTCTGCGCAGGAGGCTGAGACCTTGCAGGAGGCTGAAGTTGCTCGAAAGGAAAAAGGCCGTCAGAAAAGCACGCGGCAGAGACGCAAGAAGAGCACGAGCAGGAAGGGCGACACCACTGAAGTCAACACCTTTGAGCCAGAGAGGGTGCAGAGCAAATCACCCCCTGACAATGAAGTAAAGACAAAACCTGAAGAAGTCTCAAAGGAGGAAAAGCAAATCAAACCCACAGCATCCATAGAGCCAGATGCTTCTGATGTCACCAAGGCTGTGGCTGCTGATGTCGTGGCTGCACATGAGGCTGCCCCTGAGAGCAGCACCTCTCCAAAGGTGCCCACTCCAGCTCCTCTGGACTTGGGTGCCCCACCAGTCCCCCTTGATGAGGGGAGTCAGAGTGGGTTCAAGGTCCGGTCACCCCTGGAGAGCGCTCCCATCACACCACCAAGTGCCCCAAACGCACCCCTTCCTGCCGTCCCCATGGCGGTGGCCAAGCTGCCCACCCCAGTGCCCACCACCATTGTTTCCCTTCACTCTGGTGCTGCCAAGGTGCCAGAGTGGATGGTCAGGCACGAGGAGCCCCGTGCCCGTTCCACACCCCCACCTGCTCTTCCACCAGACACAAAGGCGTCGGATATTGACACAAACTCCAGCACTTTGAGGAAGATACTCATGGAGCCCAAATATGTCTCGGCAACGAGCATAACCTCCACACATGTGACAACGACTCATGTGGAGCCGGTGAGCGCACCATGCCTGGAGGAGGCACCTCTCCACCCTGCCGTGGAGGCCGTCAAGCCAGTTTCCGAGGAGAAGCCAGCCGTTCCTGTCACCAACGCCCTGGACCCACCGGTGGCCGAAGCACCAGTGTTCAGCGAGAAGGAAAAGATCAACACTGTGATTGCTCCCAAAGCTACTTCTGTCATCAGCAGGATGCCCCACAGTGTGGATCTGGAGGAGGCTCCGAGGATCACCTTGGTGAAACAAGCTCCCCAAACTCAGACCTGCCTTGTCAATGCTCCCTCGCCAAAATTTAAGCAGAGATCAAGTACAAATGATAACAGCAGGTTTCATCCAGGATCGATGTCTATTATCGAGGAGAGGCCAGTGGAGACTGGATCCAGTCCAGGGCTGCGGGTGAACACCTCAGAAGGTGTGGTGCTCCTGAGTTACTCAGGACAGAAGACAGAGGGCCCTCAGCGAATCAGTGCGAAGATCAGCCAGATTCCCCCAGCCAGTGCTGTGGACATCGAGTTCCAGCAGTCTGTATCCAAGTCTCAGATTAAACAGGAGCCTGTCACACCATCCCAGCCAGCACCGAAAGGCTCCCAGACCTCAGTGGGCTACGGGACTGTTTCCACCCATTCTTCATTGGTACTGGGAACACAGCCCTACAACACCTCGCCTGTCATCTCCTCCGTCAAACAGGAGCGCGCTGTGCTGGACAAGCCTGACTCATCCCACCTCGCTGTTCAGACCCCAGCATCTCAGCCTGGCAAGGTCCTGACGCAGACGGTAAACACTCCACCCGTGCTGGTCCATAACCAGATGGTTGTGAACAAAAAACTGTCTGACCCAGCTGCTCTGAAAGTGGAGACAAAGACTCTGCAACCCTGCAACCTGAGTCCTGGAGTTAGTCCTCACCACCCTTCCCTCTCTGGGAAGATGCACTCAGAAGCAAACCATGTCAGCTCGGGCCCCAGCACCCCAACTGACCGAGCCATCTCCCACCTGGGAGTCACCAAACAGGAGCCGCACTCGCCGCGTACCAGCGGGCACTCGCCGTCGCCGTTCCCCCGGGCCTGTCATCCCGGCAGTACCTCATCTCCGGCTTTGTCCAGCAGCACCCCGGTCATGCTGGCACCGGGAATTCCCGTTCCTCAGTACATATCCAGCATGCATCCTGAGCAATCTGTTATCATGCCCCCCCACAGCGTTACACAGACAGTGTCCCTGGGCCATCTGTCCCAAGGTGAAGTGAGGATGAACACCCCTCCTCTCTCCAGCATTCCCTACACCATCCGCCCGGAAACGCTCCACTCTCCCCGAGCTGCTCTGCAACCCCAGATGGAGATCAAACCTCAGCGATCCAGCACACCCCAGCCAGCACCCATTCGAGACATCGTCATGCCCCCACTGTCCTCCCAGCATCCCCCCGAGGAGGAGCTGCACTTTCACCACACTGCGGTGTGCCGTGGGCCAGCCCCGGTGCAGTCCGATGTGCTGGTGATGCAGCCCGACTACCGCATGCACCCCAGCAGCCTGCGGCTGGACCAGTACAACGTCCCGCGGGATGTCAGGATGATCATGCACCCGCACATGGCCGCCGTGGGTGAGCACCACTCAGAAACACGACAATCCCGGACTCCTGAAGGGGCTGTCAAAACTCCCCCGGTCAGTAAGACCCCGCAGCCTGGGAAAGAGACTCCTAAATCCTCAGAAGGCAAGATGGCCCACTCTCCCCACAGTGAGCCCCGGCTGCTCAGTGTGCCCTCGGGCAGCCAGCTGCCTGGGCTGCCCCTGACACAGCCTGTGGTGGTCCCACATGGGGTGCAGATCATGCATCCTGCTGGGAGCTCCTTCCATGATTACCGCTCTGTGTACGGTGACATGAGGAATTACCACACGGCACAGCTTGGGCATCCACAGTTCCCAGGCACCTCACCCATCGGGCTGCCCTCCCGGAGCATGACCCCGTCTCAGGTAAGAAAGAAAACCCTTTGACCGTCTCCCTGGAACCTGGGGGGTTTTGAGCTGTTTCTTGTGGGAAGCTGAAACAACCCATTACCTGAAGTCCTGTGGGACTCCACCCAGGAGTTTCTGGATGTGAAGGGGTTGGAGGGAGAATTATCAGTACCAAGATGTGGTGCATGGGTCAGGCATCCTTGTATGGATGGTGAGGCTAAGGATGGGCTTGGGGTGGGATTCAGGGAGTGAGATTTCAGCTCAGGTGGGCTTGGAAGTGGGGGACTGTCCCAGGTTCTACCACAGCAGGGCTGGAGCTGTGACATGGATGTCTCCACCAGGAATCCAATGGTGTCCTGTCAGCCTTACAGTGGGGTTGAATATACTCTCAGCCTAAATATCTTTCTTTTTTATCCCTGCTTGCTTCCCAGGGTCTGCCAGAGGGCGAACACTCACACCCCAGCCAGCCAGTCCGCAGCAAGACCCCTCAGATCCCACAGGATCCCAAAGGCCCGTCGGCAACAGGGCCGGAGCAGAGTCATCACCCCCCTGTGAACAGGCACACGGCACAGATGGACCCCCACGTCCACCTCCAGAGGGCACAAGGGGACACGAGCCAGACCTCCTACCCCTCGCCTGTCGCCATCTCCATGAAGCAGGAGCTTCCGTCGCCACACCAGCCACAGGCAGTTCCCAAGCAATCCATGTTTATCCCCACGACCTCGGGGCCGCCCCTCAGCCGCCCGGAGCCCCAGTCCACGCTCAAGCAGGAGCCATCCCCTCACTCCGTGTCCCAGAGACCGGTGGACATGGTCCAGCTCCTGACAGTGAGTGTCGTGCTCCTGATCTGGGAGCAAATCACCTGGTTCTGTCTCAGCCATAGAACCAAATCTGACCTTTCTTGCATCAAAAACTTCAGATATGGAAAAGGCATTGTTTGGTTTTTGTGTTGTTTTGTCCCTGATGGATTTTAGCCATGTTTACTGTTGCAAGTCAGTTTTACAAGTCAGCATTTTCCTGGAAAGTGTTTCCTCGTACGCAGTAGAGAGTGTTGGTGTATTTCATTTAAATAAAAGGAAAAAGCACTCTAACAAGTGTAAAAAATGAGGAAAGGAGGGAGGCAGTGAAGAACAGGTACCAGCAAGAAGCTGAGAGTTGTGTTCAGCACCAAGTATCTCCCATATAACCTCAAACAGTTTTTCTCCTGTTGTTATTTCTCAATTTGTCCATTTGTGAAGGGGAAAACAGCATTTGGGAACAGCCTTGGGTGGGCGGCAGAGGAATTGGGATGACAGGATCCACCCAGGCAGACTGGCCAGCTGGAAGGAAAAGGACTGAATTCCTGATTTGGCAGGATATAACCCAAGCCTGTAGAGGGTTGATCTGGTGTTACATCTTTGCTGAGCCTTTAAATCTCTGATGGAAGTATCGGTGGCAGCCGAGCAGCTCAGCCAGGATTTCAGATCCCACTCTTCTTGCTCTGTGTGTAATGCTCTTCTCCCTCTCTTCCCAGAAATACCCCATTGTCTGGCAGGGTCTCCTGGCTCTCAAGAACGACACAGCGGCCGTGCAGCTGCACTTTGTGTCCGGGAACAACGTCCTGGCGCACCGGTCACTGCCGGCTCCCGAGGGAGGGCCCCCGCTGCGGATCGCGCAGCGCATGCGGCTCGAGGCCTCCCAGCTGGAGGGCGTCGCACGGAGAATGATGGTGAGGGCCTGGGCTGGGGCAGGGAGGGAGTTTGGGAATTCCTGTGCTCAGAGCCAGGCTGGTCTCACCAGCTGTGGGGCTGAAAACCACCAGTGCTCCCAGAAACCTGGGTTTCTGTCATGTGGACTCGCCAGGGAATGGGCATGGCCCCAAGGCTGCCAGAACCCAAGGAGCATTTGGACACTGCTCTCAGGGTGGGATTGTTGGGATCCTGTGCATGGCCAGGAGTTGGACTTGATGATCCCTATGGATTCCTTCCAGTCCAGGAGATCCTGTGATTCTGTTTTGGGATTCTGGTATTAAGACTGATTCCTTCAACCCAGAGAGTGTAACATGGATTGCAGGTGACGAGCAATAGCTCTTATACCGCATTTATGGAAAAGGCAATGAGAGCTGGGAAACCTTTAAGTCACCCTTAGCCCTGGGACAGACGCCTGCTGGTTTCAGTGTGTCTGAGTAGGGTGGGAAGGGGAGTTCAGGTGACCATGAAAATCCATTTTTAGTCCTTTCTACCATGGCTGTGCTCTGAGCAAGTGTTGGAATCACAGAATCCTAGACTGGTTTGGGTTGGAGGGGCCTTAAGCCCATCCCACTCCCTCCCTTGGGCAGGAACACCTTCCACTATCCCTGGTTGCTCTAGGCCCTGTCCAGCCTGGCCTTGGACGCTTCTGGGGATAGGGCAGCCACAGTTTCTTTGGGGCACAAATTGTAACATAAAGGAGTTTAAAGTGAAGATTTCCCCCCTTGGATAGTGTATGGATGGCTGGAAAACACCCACTCATCCAGCATTTTCTTGAGCATGTCCTTCCCTTGCAGGTGGAGAGCGATTACTGCCTGCTGCTGGCCCTGCCCTGCGGCCGGGACCAGGGAGACGTGGTCAGTCAGACAGAGTCGCTCAAGGCTGCGTTCATCAGTTACCTGCAGGCCAAGCAGGCTGCAGGCATCATCAACGTCCCCAACCCTGGCTCCAACCAGGTATGGGCACAACACCCCTGCAGTGCCACAGAGACACCAAACCCGTCCTTAAGGGCACAGGCACAACACCCCTGCAGTGTCATGGGGACACCAAACCCGTCCCTAAAGGCACGGGCACAACACCCCTGCAGTGCCACAGGGACACCAAACCCATCCTTAAGGGCACGGGCACAACACCCCTGCAGTGTCACAGGGACACCAAACCCGTCCCTAAGGGCACAGGCACAACACCCCTGCAGTGTCACAGGGACACCAAACCTGTCCCTAAAGGCACAGGCACAACACCCCTGCAGTGCCACGGGGACACCAAACCCGTCCCTAAGGGCACGGGTGGCTCAGGCTTCTGCTCTGGAGCTGCCTGGGGTTATAGGTCAAACAACCCCCACATTTCCATCACCCATCACACACATGGATAGGATCCATAAATTATTGATTGGATCAATATAATCATTGACGGAATCAATGAAAGTGACCCCAAAGCCCAAAAAAACACAAATGTGTGTTTTGTGTGTTCCCACTTCATCATCTTGGGCTGAAAAGCAACTAAATGCATTTCCCAGCTCTTTATCTCTGAAGTAGAGTCCCTGTTTCTTCCCCATATCCTGATTTTTCCAGGACAGCTGATGTTTTCTTGCAGAATGCATTTGGTGCCGTGGAGGGTTTTTTCCCTGTTGTTTGCTGCACTGAAAGCAATTTAACCAGTGTGTAATTTAATTTTGGGTGTAAAGAGCCCAGAATGAGCAGCTAGTGCTCAGAGCAACCACTGAAATTGATGGGAATTTTTCTGCCTTTCCCAGCAAAATCAGCCAACTCCTATACCTGGGCAACAAAACCCATGGCTTCTTTTTTATACAAGATTTAGGATCCTTCAAGCACCCAGAACATCACTGAAATGTCCCATTTTTAAACATTTGTAGGCATGGGTTGTCTCTGATCTGTGGTTTTTCCCTCCCTGCAGCCTGCCTATGTTCTGCAAATCTTCCCACCCTGCGAGTTCTCAGAAAGCCACCTGTCCCGCCTGGCCCCAGACCTCCTCGCCAGCATCTCCAACATCTCTCCTCACCTGATGATTGTTATCGCGTCTGTATGAGCTGTTTACCAGTTACTGACTTTTTCTTATTTTAATTTTAATTTTTTTTAATTTTTCCAAGGCCCTGCAGCAAAAAAACAAACAACTACTACAACAACAACGACAAAAAGCCCACAAAAAAACCACACAAAAATTAATTTAAAAATAAAACTAATTCAAAAGAAGGAGAGAAGGTTATGAAACAAAAAAAAAAAAATGCTGCCAGAAACCAGCCTCCTGCCCGACCGGCCTCGATCAAACCTTGGATGTTTACATGTTGCTTTAGCTTATGGACAACTGATGCACTCAGCAGGTGGACTGGGCTTGGGTTCCCGTGCCTCCTTTTTGGGGAAAAAAACACACAAAAAAGAAAAAAAAAAAAGAGAAAAAAAAAGAAAAGGATGGCTTATTTTTTTTAACAAAAAAAAAGGAAAAAAATAAAAAAGAACCTGAACTGCCTTTGCACTAAATTAGTGACTCGGACTTTGCACAGTTGGAGACGCTGTGACGTTCTGGATGTCTTGACACACATTGACCGCGCCGTGGACGTTCCGCAGGGACTCTGCTGAGATTTGTGGGTCAAGGAGCATTTCACAGTCATTTTTTATTTTATTGGTTGTTTCGTCNTTTAAAAAAAATCAAATCCCCACAACATACATTTTTTTTTAATCTGTGCCAAAAATGTGTTTTCAGAGAAAAAAAATCTTATTTTCATACTCAGACTTTGTATTGTCACTCATTTGTAAGTGCGCTTCATTTAAACATCCCCTCGTCTCATCAGCTGTGGAAGTGTTATACACTTGTACAAAGACTCTGCCCTGGCCCCCCTTGCCTCCCCTAACACTTAATTAATTTATGGAACTTGGTTTTTTGTTTTGTTTTGTTTATTTTTGGTTTATTTTTTTTTCTCAGCGCAGTTTTGTTTTGTGTGTCCATTGGATTACGAACTTTATTAAAAAATACAAAACACGTTGGTGCCCCGACCTCGTCCCTCGGCG
>VWYP01006946.1:0-25649 GCA_013400435.1 Pycnonotus jocosus | reverse complement strand
GATTCTGTGATTCTGTGAAAATCACAGGGTCACAAACCATAATGGAAACTGTTCACCTGCCATTTGATGGAGCATAGGCTTGGAGAAGGCCAGCCTAAACTTTATAACAGACAAGAACTTGGGCTTTATGACTGATAAGAAGGCAGAAATAAGATGAACACAAATATTTGGATATTTGAGGGAGCCTGTGGCACTGGACAAAACTTATTGAGAAATGTTTAAGGTGCAGTAACTAGTGAGGAACAGTAGAGAGAAGCAAATATTAGAGGAGATGATAATGAAAACAGTTACCTATCTGCTCAGTAGCTGCAGCCATCAAATCTTTTGCCTGAATCCTTTCTTAATGGTCATTCTATTCTTTCCTTTCTATGGCCTTGTGTGAGTACTGCAGGGTCTGAGAGGTTGGAACACTTGAGAAGTACCAGCAACAGGAGTAAGACCCTGTAGAAAGCCCATGCGTGCATTCATGGTGCCAGCAACTGGAAGGAGAGAGGAGCTCAGAGTCAGCACATGGGAGGCACCTGGGTCATACAATTCCACGTGCTTGCTGTGCAGCAGCTGGAGGTTTGCAGTGACTGGTGCAAGGGCCAGAGACCAGAGTCAAACCTTTGGCTACAGGGCCCTTGTGCCCATGGTGCCCGACAGCTGGAACAAGTGAGGATCATCCCAGGACCAGGCGGAGTATGGATAGCACCCATATACCTGCAGGCCAGCAGCCACAGGGACCACTGCCTACACAGCTGCTTCTGAGCTGGGTGTGGGTGTGGGCCAGGTGGCAAGCAGGTGGTCTCAGGACTGTGCAGAGTCCATGCTAGTATTGTCGGGGGAAAATGAAGGTGGTGACTAAGACGAGGGAGAGACTTTGTGTGTGTTTGCTAGACATCACCAAGCTGGACCATTCAGTGGATGGGAGATCAGTGGAGCTGGTGAGAGTGTCTGGAAAGCAATAAGGGTAGCAGTCAGAGAGAGGATAGTGATGCTCGAGGGATCTGTGAATATGTGTGCACGTACGTGTGTAAATCCAGAGCACAGGGGCATTTGTGTGAGCTTCATGCCTGATTGAAGGACTGAAGAACAGAAATGGGCTGTCTGAGGCTGTGTGTCACATCAGTTCTGGTAACTGGACTGGCAAGTACATGTGGGTGTTGTTAAAAGCCACTGTTACCTGGCAATGATGTAGACAGCTCTGTCAGTGTCCTCTGCTCATGGCTGGGAGGGACACTCAGCCTTGCTGCTGGCTGGACTTGTAAATGGGAATGCAGCACCTGTGCCTATCGTCCAGCTCTGGATTACTTCAGGGCACAAAGGCAGGGTGCCAGCACCTGGACAGGAGGAATCCCTTGGTCCTCTGCTAGTCCTTACAGCATCCCTTAGCAGCTTTAACATCCATGGAAATGCAGATGATCTGTAAGCATAATAATCATTTTGTCATCAAAACACCTTGTCTGTAAATTTTGCAAGAAATTCCACTGTTAAGAGAAGCAGAAGCTGATCTCACACCACTCTTTGCAAAAGTACTTACCAGATAAAATACCGACATGTATGCATGCAATGGATTATTACAGACTTGAAGGTGTCAGATTGGTTGCACCAGATTTTGAATATGCCAACTGTTTTTTTACATATATCTATAGCAGTAGTCAGGAAAGTTTCTGGATCTGTTTGTCCAAACTGACATCAAAGTGACTATATTGGCTTGGCCCTTGTTGCATGTGTGCAGATTTGAAATTTAGTCTGACATTATTGAAAGGCAGGGTTTTTTTGCTTTATGAAGGAAGCTGGTTATAACAAATTTCAGAATTGCAGAATTAAATAATTACATTTGGTTTCTTTGTCACTGAGAAAATTGATGATGTTGACACTTAAAATTAACTAAGAGATAATTTTTTAAAGGCAGAAAGTGTAGGCCAGACAAATTATTTGTGTTTAAAATAGAAATGATTGTTGTTTAGTATATATACTCAGATGGCAAGAATGGGTGTGAAAATTAATGTACACCATGAAGAGGAAATTAATTTTCTTTCATTTTTAAAGTACACATGTATATGGGGTAGTGATGGATATATTAAATCTCATGACACAAAACACCTTACTACTTCATGAAAAGCAAAATTCTTCACTCTTGAAGTAGTTTTAAAATGGTTGAATATTGTACTATTGGAACTTTGATTAAACAAAGAAGATGGATGTCAATTTATAGGTTTTTAGTCTACTGTACTAAGATCAATAAAATAGTACTGATATGCAAATAAATGACTTAAACACCCTGAGAGCAGGGTTTTTTTGTGGCTTGAGCCAAGCTGTATGAGATTCACACTATCACAGAAATAAGAGTAATGATCTCATTTGAGATATTAAAAGCATAGCTCTCTGTATTTCTGTATCAAGAAGCCCAGGTGTGGACTTTATTAAAATTCTAACAATAGCCTCAAGAGGCTCCACAATAAAATGTAGTGTTAGATTTCTTCTGTGTGTGGAATCAGAAGACAGATAGAAAGACTTAAAATGCATTTGTATAAAAGTGGGTTTTTTTAATACCTCAGAATTAAAGTGTTACACTGTCAACCTTCTCTGCACACCATTAAAAAAAAAAAAGATTGGATTGAGCAAAATCTGCTGTGCCTTTGTAAAAACAAAAATATATTAAATATATAAAGAAGAAATGCAACAAACAGTTTTAATGCTCTTTGGAGGTGGGCATGCTTATAGGAAACAGCCTAGGTAACATGATGCATGTATATGTTTATAGCAATGACACTGCAACAAGCTGCAAAATCTAAAATTTCTCATAAGGGCTTTGCATTTGTAACTGTGTATCAGAAAATGAAACATAAAGAACTACTTCCACTGAGAAACCAGACATTTAAAACAGAGTAGGGAGGCTTGTGGCTCTTTGATATTGCTAGTGTTTGAGGGTTTCTCACTGTTTATGAAATTTATTTTCTTCAAGTAAATACATTTTTGTCCAATTGCTGAGTCTTCACTTAATTTATTCATACTGTAATAAACATACCTGATGTGCAATTATCTTTTTATGTGCCTTCATAGTGTTAGTCAAAATAACAGTTGCTGTGCCATAGATCTCTCTGATATAGGTGAAAGAGGAGAAAAGGAAAACCTTGGATACAACAAAATCAATAAATGATTTGCGGTACTGGCAGCTAAGTGACTCATGAGGGTCAAGAACAAAAAATAGAAGGTTTTATTGCAGGCATTCTAGTTTGTAGTCACTTAGTGACTTTTTTTTTTTTTTTTTAGGCTGTCCTTTTGCCTAAGGTATAGTTAGATCATGGACCCTCGTCATCACATAGTCTATTTTTTCTGACAATTAGAACAGTATATATGGAGTAGAAAAGGAAAATTCACTGTACAACACTTTGAGCTCACTTCTGAGAGATAAACAGGTCTTCACTGTTTGATGATGGCTTTGGAGAGAAGCCAATCAGATAAAACAAAAGAAACCCCAACAAAACAAAGAGAAAATCCTATCTGCTTTAATTTATGACATGCAGTAGATAATTATATATTACAAGCTTTAAGCCTTCTTGCTGTTACCAAAAAAATAGTAGAAAATCATGTTCTAGTAATTTTTAGTGCTATCTAGAAGTGAGTATAACTTGAAGTTTAAGGCATGTTCAGAAAAACTCTCAGCTGTGGTAGCACTGTGTTAATGATACTATGCTGCCTTCTTTTCCACCCAATCCATTCTATGGGAGTTCTGTTACTACTTCAATCACAAACCAGACAGGTCAGGAGTTCATGTTTCTGAATATATTTCAGGTACTGACTGGCTTTAGTGATTTTTAAGGTAGAACTTAAAGAACTTAATTTTTAAGGCAGAGGAGAAGAAAAAAATACAGCCAGATTAGGCCATGTTTAATATGATGAACTGACCTCTGTCCTGTCCCAGGCAAAACTGTTACAAAACCAGTATCATATAAATATTTAACTCACAGTATAAAGGATCATAATATTAAAAAGTAATAGGCATGTTTTGTTTCTAAAGCAGAGTCTTCCATTTCAGAACTGTGGTTTTTACTACATTATACAGCATATCCCAAGTGCATAGTGAGAAGAGACTGCCCTGAGCATCACATCATAATGTCCCTGAATTTTCTTCCAAAGGAAACAGAGAGTGACAGTAGAGAGGGAGTGATGGTGTTTTGTGGTACATCTCCCAGGATGGACAAAGGCTGGGGACTACAGTTCAGAGGTGTTGACCAGGACATACAGCACTCATCCATGGATGCAGCAAGAATTCGTCCTGAGAGATGCAGTTTCTGGTTTGATTTGGTTGGTTGGTTGGTTTGTTTGTTTGGTGGATTATTTGGGGTTCTTGTGGTTTTGGGTTTTTTTGTGTATGATGTTAATTAATTTTTCTGTATTGATTGTTTATGAACACTCAATATGTTGGAGATATGTATTTTTTAAAAAAATCTATTTTTAACTCCCTCAGAATATTACAGTAAATCCATTATTGTCATCTAGCACTGTCAACAAGAAAAAATACAACATAAGAGTTCTCTGTCACCAGAAACTGGTTTGATAATAATAATAATAAAAAAAAGTACAACAGCAAAGCAGAAGAAAAAAAATTCTCTGTATTGCCAAAAGCAAAAAGTGCATGTACTTCACATTCTTTTGATAGTATGCTATGTTTATACTGTCTTTGCATTTCTAGACTTCTGTATCAATGTTAAGTAATAAAAGGGCTACAGGGCTTGATGTTATATTGCTGCTTATCCTATCACTATAAGACTAGAAAAGAGGAAGTTTCTGCTTTTCACACAGAATGCAGATAAGGAGGAAATTTTACATAGAGCTTTGATTTCACCTTAAACCCAAGGCTCTTATTCAAAGATAGATAGATAGATAGATAGATATTATGTTTTTATGATTCAGCTCCTTCTGATGCTCCCAAAATTTAAATATATCGTTATGTTGTGTAATGTGGTTTTAGGATTCTCTATCCATTAACACTGACATCCATGTTATGCATCATACTGAACTAAACTTTAAGAGTTACTTCCTCGTATGTTCAAAAAATTTTTAACTTGGAATTTCTGATTTGGTTCTAATTTGTTGATTAATTACTGGTCTGTTGATCGTGAGGACAGGTATCTTTGTATTCACAAAGTTTCTGAAAATAAATATCATTGCCTTCAAACTCCATTTATAGAGGTAAAGTTGACAGGAGTTTCATGATTTTCTAAAGAGGCCAAGGTCATAGAATGGGTGGGGAGTAGAAATCAGATTTCATATGCTTCAGAGAGTGGCTTCTAGTTTAGATATGCCAAGCAAAAAGGTTAAATCTCTCCCAAGTGATTGTATGGCAAATATTAATATTCTGCAGAACCAAACCTAGTAATACAATTTTAAAATTTTTTTTTTTAGAATTAACTATTCTCAAACCCATTTTTAAAATATAATTATTTGGAACACTATAACTTCTTAAATTAAACATAAGACTGGTAACTTACAAGATCTAGGTACTAAGAATGATTTTAACTATTTCATAGAGTTAAAAGCATAGGACATCTGGATATTTTAATAATGATTTCTTGTAGGTAGCTAACTAAAAAGTGATACAGCTTTTACCTTGCTTAAAGCCTGTCTAGGCTCAAATTTTAGATTGCACCATAGAGAAAATCAAGGACCCTGAAATTATGGTTTGGAATAAGATACAGCCAAAAATTTCAAGAAAATGATCCAACTTCTGTCACTGAAAAGATGATTTCCCTGACCATCTTTAAAAAAAATATTTCATTCCCAGGTTAGGATTTCATTGTGATCATAACTTGCTGAGTCAGTCAAAGGAATGAAGTTCTTGAGACACTGTTGCCTACTCTCTCTGTAAACCTTAGGATCATCTATTTCATCTAAAATCTGTAATGTTCCATAGGGAAAAGAAAGCGAGAGAGAAAGAAAGAGAGAGGGAAAGAGAAAGAAAGAGAGAGGGAAAGAGAAAAAGAAAGAGAAAGAAAGAAAGAAAGAAAGAAAGAAAGAAAGAAAGAAAGATGGTTATTTCAAGTCAGTTCTTCAGGAAAAGAATGAAAAAAATAATCCTGACTCCTACAAGAACCAAGCTGAAACCATGAAACACAAAATCTGAGTACATGCATGTGTATGTTATATTTACTGACAGCACAGGTGATCACATACTCCCTAGGGGCCATGTAGAGAAATGCTAAGGAGGACACCTAGGGGGAAATCCATTCACAGTGGTGAATAATAGAAAGGTCTACCAGAAATACAAAAAACTATTTCCACCCCAATTTTGTACAAATATTTTAACTCAAAAAAAAAGTATAAATACAATTTTAAAGAATTCACAGTGCATTTCCATGCACTTTAGTGAGAGGCGGTACAATTATACATTGAGAACAGAGTTTTGACTTTAGGAAGGATTATGAGTATGCCAGTGGATCCAATGACCACATAGCATGTGTTAGTAACTTTTCCTTCTCAATATTTTATATCCTTTTGTGTGTAATTTTCAAACTTCTTCAGTTAAGATTTTCTATATTTATTTAGATCATAGCAAGAAGTATTAAAGAGCCAACCACAAATCTGTCACTTGAGGATTCCCCAGCAGAAATGTCCCTGCTCACTATTACCTCATCTGTTATAATTATATTTTGAGATATATGAGTGAGATAATTTTCAGTCCCTCTGATGTATTACTGATTAATTCCTAATGTAATCTTGTTAATAACAATGTTATGTAGAATTAAAATGCTTTGGAGGAGAAGGTGTGTCAAGGCAATAGAATTATGAATGTGCAATTTTGCAAAAAAAAAGTTGTACCAAAAACTGAGACCTCCCTTCCATGAAACCATGCTGTCTTTAAATATTTATTAGTACAGTGCAAAAACAACCATTTGGCTATTTTGCACAGAAGTAACACCAAACTGCTGTTTGCTGGTTTATCCTCTTTTATATTTTTATAGGATTAAGCATATGTTACTAGGCTTTTATTCGTTAGCCTTGTTCTGGTTTGCTAAGACTTGCTAAAACTGAGTTGTGCTAGGAGCTCCCAAGGTAATTGCTTCATGATTCTTGACTAAAGTATCAGAGATTTTTGACTTAATGGGATGAAATCTTAATACTGTATCACTTCTTCTTAACTTACATAAGCATATTGTATAAATGCATCCTTTTTCTTTTGTCTGAAAACAGAAATCAACATTCAATATGTGGGCTTTTCCCATACTGTTTTTCCAATGACTAAAAACTTTTATTCTGCCAGTGAAAAATGTTCAGTGCTGTATTTGCAATTTTATTGCTAACACAAACAGAAGGGAGAAAACGGATAAAATGGGAAATCAAGGTAACTATTGTTTTGAATTTTAATGTAACTAATAACACTTCTAAGTCTCGAGGACAATTTAGGATTTTTAAAAATAATTTGGAGGCTGAAAATGTAGCTAAATAATCAAAGCCATCATGAGTTTAAGAAAGATAGGTTTGATCTTTTTCAGTTTTCCAGAACAGATATCAACACTGAAGAAACTTTATAGTAATAATTAGACTAGGTAAACCTCTCTCACCCAAGGTAACACATGCACACTGCTATTAAGGAATCACTTAGTAAGACTTTAGTCTTTTAAAGATCCTAGTTACCCAGACAAGTATAACTAGGAAATGGAAAGAGAAAGGCATGTATAGACAATGAATCACAGGATCTGAACCCATTTTCTGGTAGTGTCAATCTTATTCTGTATAGTACTGAATGATTCTAGAACAGGTGACCCAAGTACCAAAAATTGTGTGGGATAATATCTACAAAACACATAAAAAGACATCTATACCAAATGGGTGTTGTGTAACATATGTGAGTGCAGACCTTTTAAATATCACAAAGAAACATAATAGAAGAAATATTTGGTTTAATGTATTTTTAATTTAACCACTTAAATGAAATATGTATTGATATATCAAAAATTTTGTCACATAATACTGAGAGCTTGATATGATGGCTTAAATCGATGAGGTTTATGTTTTGCAGCATGAAGATGCTCAGTCATTCAGGCACCTTTTCAAGCATATTTGGTAGAATAATTTTCTGTTCCTAAAGGACTTTTGGGCCTTCAAGAGCTTTTATGCCATCTGTTGCATATGATATAGTTTTTCTGCCCAGATCCTTCTTGATATTTGTTTAGTGTTTGAAACCACTGTTTATAGATGTAATGACTTTATTCTCTAAAACCAGAAGTATTGTATAAAATGTGTGAAAAACTAAATAAAAATGAAACTATAGGAAGTACATCTTTGTATCAGGAGCAGAAGGTAAAATGAAAACTAAGTGTGGACAGTATATATAAACATATATATATATATATATATATAGTTATATAACATAAAATAATGTGTTATAATTGCAACAGTATCTATTATTTTGTATTCCCAAGGGCTATCAAATGTTTTTGTCACAAGGATCAAATTCTCTTTTACTTTTGTATGTCTCTAAATATACAGGTAATAATGCTTACTCATTTGCAACTCAGCCTACTTCAAAACATTAGGAAAATAAATGGTATTTAGGTAAACAGGCTCAGATCTTGTTGATTAACAGAGGAAAGAGCAGAAGTAACTGTGGAATGGTCTATTTTGTTGTCTTTTGCTTCCTGTTGAAGGAAAAGGTTTCAAGCATAGAAGGCAAATTAGGGGTGTGGACTTCAGAAGCTAAAGGATGTTTAGATAGTGATTGATAAATCAGGGCCTTCAATTCAACTTCTAGACCTCATGGTTTAACTCAGTTCTGTAGCAAGAACTAAAAATAAAGTGCAAAATTCAGATTTAAATGACTGTCAATAAATAAAATAATGTATTTGTTAGCTGTTCTTCTGCTGCGGTGCGCTCTCCCTGCAGCCCCGACTAGCTTCAGGCACACCGGCCACAATCTTGGGGTACGGCTCGGTCAGGTGCACAGACGGTGCACGACCTTACTTTCCCTTGTGGGGTCTTCTCCCCCCCTGGGGACGTCAACGGGGGACCGTGGCGAGGGCAAGAAGAGACGGGAGACTCTTTGGGGGGGCAAACGCAGATTTATTTGGGGAGAGCCCCAGCACGGGTTTCCCACCTCTCAGAAGCCTGCCCCNATAGGGATAGTGGGGTACATAGAACAAACCATTTACATTAAACAATTATAACTTTGACAGCGACCCACTGCCACATTCTTCGTTTAGTTTCCTATTTTGTTCAAAGAATGTTATGATATCTGTGTGCTTTGAGTTACATAAGTCACGGAAATCGTGATTTCACCTATATCAAAACATAACACACTTTTTTCTGCAGACCATGGTCACTCTTCTATCAATACAGATCATACTCTGCTTTCTGTGTTCCAGTGCCAAATCCTGAGTACTTTATAAATTTCACTAAATATGACTTTTGCAAAGCTTTATAATAAAGATGTAAACTCGATAAAATTTTTAAGAACATTAGCCATATTAACACTTTCTTTCTGTACTACCAGAAAACCTTAAATGAAGAATAGATACAAAAGTCTTTTATGTATAAATTTTCTTACCTAACGATGATTGGATAGATCACCAGGTCAATCTGGTAGACAGATACCAGACAATTATTCAAATTGTCTATCTGGTTGAGGTTTGAGTGTTTGTTGAAATCATCTACTCTTTTTCTGCTGCTGTGAGATAGGATTAGGAGAAAAGCAAAGCAGGCTCAAACTTAAAGGATATAAAGATAGATATATTACTAAACACTAAAAGAAGAAAACGAGAATCAAAATGAAACCTTCAAAACCTTCTTCCTCCCCACAAACTGTTCACTTTCCCACTGACAATGTAAAGAGACAAAACCTGTGATTTTCAGTCAGTTTCACCACTTGGAATAATTTTTCATCAGTTCTTAGGGAGATGAATCTTTCTTAGAACTCCCATAGAGACATCACCACAAGAAAACAGTCCTCTGGTGGCTCCCATGTCACGAATTTGCAGCTGCCTGGGGTAATTCTGCATGCCATGAAGTCCCTCCCATTTAGCAGCTTTCTCATTAGCTGCACTCAGGGGCCATATCAGCTAATTTAGGGTACAGTTTAAGGATGACTCTTCTAGTATAGAATGAAGGTTCCCTTCGTCTATCTCCAAAATCATCTTTATCTCAAGAAACAGAGGTCTTCCTTTCCCTTGGGCCAGAGGGCATCTCTTTACCTCTATTTTCCTCTGTTCAAAATTCTCCATTGGATCACAGCTATATCAGTCCATGGTTATGACTAGAACTTTGTATCTCCCTAAAAAGCATTCCATATGTTAGGGGGAAATTTTAGTCCATTCTCTGTGGCCTCATAAGAGAACTCCAGCCCAAACTAGCCAACTCCTCAATCTTCCTCCAACTTAGCACTTTTACTCTCTCTTCACTGACTTCAGTTTCATGCTGTATGTCTGTATGGTTCAATCACTCATCACTCAGAGAAGGGCCAGCCAGTGCTTTTGTAAGTCTCATCTGTCAAGGAACGAGTTAACATCTCCCAGGTCTGCAGAGGGCAGGATGGTTCTCTGCCGGGTGGTGGCCGCTAGGATTTCAAAGCCATGCCGAGGGGGAAGGCTCAGGAATGGCGGTCAGGGTCTCTCACGTGGCGGGGCTTTTCCCCCCACACTCCCTGGTCTCATGGGGTGGGCCCGGCCCAGCCTGGGTTTGGAGCTCCTCCCAAGGGCCCGGGGGACATCTCCCTCAGCCCGGCCAGCGGCGCCAGCAGCTGCTGGAGCCTGGGCAGGCCTGGTCAGACCTCGCAGGCTGTGGCTCCAGAGGCAGGATGGTCACAGCCATGGTTTCCCCTTCCCTGCCAGCAGCCCCTGGGGCTGAGAGCCTGGCTCGGCCCTGCCAGGGCTCCAGAGCAGCAGAGCAGGGCCAGCCCTCTTACCCATTCCAAGGCAGGGAAGAAAAGGGAAGCTTCCAGGGATTTCTCTGACATTTAACCCTGTGTGTTCATAGTCACATATCACCTCTCCAATGGCTATATTAACTGTCAATTTTCATGCCCAGTCACTGATTGGTTTTATTATAACTTTCTTGAAAAAATCACTTCCTTTCCAAGCTACCACACTGGTTCATGGATATATCATAATTACTAACTACCATACATATGTATATATATAAAAATCACTAACTGACTTCCCTTCCACAATTTGGAAAACAAGAGTCAGATTGCTTAGTGCATTTTAGGGTGTTGAAATGGAAAAGTCAAATCTGCGAAATTATCTTCCCAGCCATGGCCTCTGTGCAGTGATGAGCAGACAGAAGTGTCCAGCAGTGTTGCACTGAACTCTAGACCCATCTGAAAGCTCTCTGGCCACTTTCTGCATTAAAAAATGTAACACTGAGGTACACATATATGGTGGTAGAGCCAAATTGTTTGTGCATCCCAAGAACATGGAGTAGAAAGAGATGAAAAACCCATGAGCAGATCCTTAACAGTGAATATTCAAGTGAGGAAAGCCTGAATGAAATCACACAAGGATTTTGAGACCAGTGACTGTACATAAAGAGGTATTTCATCAACAGAGAGGAAGAAAAATATTTTTAAAAAAATATGTTTCACTGCTTAAACATAATTATTTTTGCAGTGCAATAGGGTTTAGATCAGTTTATATGGAAAGCCAGAAACATTCGTTCTTTGTGTAATCGGAATCATAATTTCTGCCATGAGGATAAACGGCTTTTTAGGAGCTACTTCACAGTAGCTGTGTATAACTTGTTAAGAAATTTTACTGAGTATTGTTATTGCTAGTTACTCTTTTATTCTTAGAATAGATTAAAATTCCATTTTCTGAGTCACATTTAGAAATTAGAAGCTTCATACTATTCTATGAGGCCGCAGCTTCAACTGTTAGCTGCTTTATCAAAAATAATCACCCTAATTTATTTTATTTTAAATGGAACATGGCACATTTAAAATATATTTGTTTTAGTGTCATCAGATGGAAGAATAAAAGTGACTACAGGACTTAGGAGATCAATTCTGCTTTCCTTACTCAGACAAAATTTGCATTGCTTTTCAAAGGACTGCAAAAGATAGAAAGTAGGTTTAGGCTAAGCAGTAATGTGTTACATAGTCAGATATACCAGCAAAGTTAGATACATTTTTCAGTCATTCCCAGGAGGAGGTCATATGCCAATTTATCTCGAGTGATGAAAAACCCTTATGCAGTTTGTTTTCTGTGATGGCACTGATGAGCATTTGGTCTACATCTTTCCTTCTTTGGAGTTCCCACCTAGATGCTACTCCAATTTGTATATAAATCCCAGCTGAAATATCTATTGTTATTCTTATAAAGACATACAGCCATTTAAAAATCCTTTTAAAATAAATATACATTTGAAGAGCTTTTCCTATCGGCTCTTTCATACAATGTCATTAATTTTTTAATATGTACTGAATTTCATGCACATAGTTCCAGCAGGCAGAGAGATATCCTTGAAAAACAATCCTAATATATCTTCTCAAGGTGGATTTCCCAGTACCTTACTTAATTAAAAATGTTATCCTAAGTGAATCTAATTCTATTAGTGCATATAATATTTCCTACTTAGAGAACATTAGGTAATTCTGACATTTAAGCAATCAGTGAGAAAGGCAGAGGAAAGAAAGTGGGTTTGTGTTGGTGCCTTTATCATAATGCCTCAGAACATGTATTTTCTGCAGGACATAACTTGCTGTTTTTCAAGGATATCTGTGTTGCTAGTGAGAGCTAATTAAAGGGTCTAATATTTTGTGTGTAGAATCCGGGCTAGTACTTGCTACTGTTTGTACTAGAAAAACTGAAGGCATATGCATGTTAGAAGGAGCTTTTGCAGAATGATTGCTGAAATCAAAATAATACTTTTTAATTTCAATTATATACCTAGAAAGCAGAGAAAACCCATCACCAATTTCAAAGGTGCAAATTATTGATATGTAATACACTAAAAATTACACTTATTGAACAAAAAACCTCTTACAGTACAAAATTACTATAAGAAGTTCAAGTTTCTGATATCAAATCAGAAGATGCAAGCAGGACATGCGTTGTGATTTTTTCCAATAAGATTTTAAAGACATTTTTGGCATGAGACCTGTAAAACCTTCACCAGATCTTTTCCTGCAATATCAGCAACATATCTGAACTTCAGAAAGGGAATTTAATTTATCCTCATTCTCTGGTGACAGTAGATATTTACTGATATTTAGAAGCTGGATCATATAATTTCTATTCATAATACAAAACCCCAACAGTTCAATATATTTTTCAGAACTATATGTATGTGTATCAAAATGGCATCATATGGTCACAAAAGTCACTTTTTTCAGAAGTTATGCAGATCTAAATACTCCAGGTTTTGTATACTTAGTGTCATAGAAACATGTCTGTCATAAAATGTTTTGTAATAGAAGTTCTTTATCCCTCACCTAGTCTTTCTCATAAAATAATATAAAAAAAGTTTCAAGCTTGCACATGAAAAACTTAGTTGGAACAATTGTAATTAGTACCTTGTATTAATTAATGAAAACACTTCAAACTGGTATCCAGATTGGTCTGAGAACACATAGCTAAAATATACGTATTAGAACAGACAGAATATGGGAAATACATTAACTTTAGAGCAGCAATTAATGTTTTGTTGTTGAAGGTAAAATAAAAAATTAACCTGTTAATATTATACATATGAAATCAAAACTTATAATGATCTTCATATGTAGATTTAAGTGATTCATTGCCTTTGGGATTAGAAGATTCAAAGAAAAAAAATTAAACACTTGGGGGAAAAGAGTTCTACTCTTTCAAAGATTCTCAGATTTCAAAGAGAGAAACAGGAGAGTCAAGAAGCCATAAGATATGGAAAGGAGGAATTAAGTTCAGTACTGAAAGTATTTTGGCCCTGCCAATTAAAACTGCATGTGGATAACCTGAAAATACAGTAGAAAAACCAAAATTATTTTTAGATGGCAAAAAAGGGCAAAGATGATGAACAGAAAGTAGAAATATCTAGATACATAGAAAACACAAATCAAATCTCCTTGAAAATAATGTCTATTTATTTGTATAATGTCTTTTTCAACAGCTGCAACATTCCAGAGTTATAAATTATCTTTTCCTATTCATGGGGTCTCTGGCCTATTTAAAAGAATTCACTTGATGTGATGAAGTTTATTGTTGCACAGGTAGTATTTTAGGACATTATAATTGAGGAATGTGTGGAATGAAATTCTAGTTCCTCTAAGGAGAGTGGAATAATTCTCTTCTGATGAGTTTAATTGATGCAGACTTCAACTTTCTGAGTGTAGATCCTCCATCTAATTCCCTGTCTTTCTGCTGATATTTTTTGAAAAGGAATCTCTTCAAAATTGTCCTTACCATGTGAACAGATGTCAAAGACAGGGTGTCACAGCAACGCAGAATGAAGTTCTTCCGTCTTTGCCTTCAAAAAAGGAAAAAGTTCCCTTTGTAGAAGACACTTGAGGTTCTTCTTTGTAGACATGTCCTATTCTCCTCAAAGTGAATACTTTCCAAGCCTTTTGCTGAAGATGTACCTGAAAAATACAGAACATTCTCATTGGAACCTAAAAAGTTTATCAGTTAGTCATAGGGCTTATTGTCTTGTCTCAGAGATACAAATGCAGTACTCATTTTAAAAGAGTTTTAAAATGCTTCTTGTTGTTAGCATGATTTTGCAATACTGGAATTTAAAAATTGAATACTCATATGTAGCCAGATTTGCACACAATGACATGATAGGATGTCCTGATTTAGGGCAAATTTGGGAGGAAACTTCCAAAGGGGTCCCTCTAGACAGCAGATTCAAGCGGCCCCTCCCCCAGCTGGTTCGGGAAAAGATTTCCTTGGGAAAAAGTAGAAAAACCAATTTATTTAACAAGCAAAGCATTCACAAGCATAAAAAATGAATAATATTCAACAATAAATCCTCTCACTGTTCTGAAGAGATGGCAAATTCAGAAAGTCCTTGTTGCGGGGTGCAGCTCAACTCCTCAGTCTCTCATCAGTCTCTCCTGCACTGGAAAATGTCATATCCCATGCCCAGGTGGGCTGCAGGTGTGAGCTCCCAGTGTTTTAATGGGTTTTCAGTCCAGAGCAGGTCTGATCAGTTCCATGAAACAGAAAAGCCGTAGTCTGGGAAACTTCTGTGCCTCAGCTAGCTAAAAGCCAACTAAAAGCAAAGGAGAATTCTCTCATTGTCTCTGCTGCAGACAGCACAGTCCAGGAGAAGGAACGCAGGGGAGCAAGTGCAGTTTCTGCAAACAAACTGTGAGCTTCTTCTCCCCCACTTCACTCTCGGAACCAGTCTTAAAGAACTTAATATCCAGCATGAGCGGAACAGACGGCTGGGGATACAAACATCATAAAGTCACCGTAGGACGTAGGGTTATTCTGTATAAAAACAATTATCAGACTTAAGCTCTGATATAGAACAAATTTTCTGAATCAGACCCCACTATCACTGATTATTTGGACTCATTTGTTATGTTAGGTAATGTAACATATAGCAGCATTTTACAGGTCCAATAGCCCATCATTATGGTTAATTGAGTACAAAATGCTTTTTGTCAAGTCTGGAGCTGAGTGTTTACAATGTGGCAAAACTAAAAACACTACACCTTTATTATACTGGCCTTAGGAGATGGGTGTTTGTAATGCTGTTGTAAATATATGATGTTATAATCAGCATAATTACCAGGAGAATCAATGCAAATGGAAGCTGTTTATAGAGCCATCAAAAGAACATAGCACAACTGTTAAATTAATTAGTATAATTATTTCTAGAGTAGGAGGAGTAATAAACTTGTGCACCTTTTTCCATCCTCCAGTCTCAAATAACAAGCTGAAAACAGCTACTTGAGATTTCTACACAATACCATTTAAAAAGGTTCTTTTTATTTTTTATTCATTGGTTTACATAAAAAATGGAAAAAAATTAATTGTTGGCAGTTTTTAAAACATATTAGTACTATATACTAATAATACACTCTGTATATATTAAAATGTATTCTATACCTATTCTATATTTTTTTATATGGTTGTCTAAATAATATCTGGAAAACACTTTCATATCTCACAGGCACTACATACTCATAAGGGCCAAAGGCAGCTACATTAAAAAAAGTCAGAGAATGATTCAGTTTGGGAGGGACTTTAAAGAACATTTAGTTCCAACCTCTTGTGCCTTGAGCAGTAACACCTTTCACTGGACCAGGCTGCTACACAACCTTTTTAAAAAATCCCTCTCCAGCTCTCTTGCAGCCCCCTTTAGGTACTGGCAGGTTTCTTAAGATCTCACTGGAATTGTTTCTACATTTTGAACACCTTTCATACCAAAGGGAACATTGTTATTAGTCTGGTGCTCCTAGGAAATCCGTGGTATGAAGTTCCAGTTAGAAACTAATGGTGTCCACATTTACTTTTTTGCACCCTAGCAAATGTTTTAAACATGCCTCTGATTATTTTTGTGACACATTTTCCCAAATCCTGTTTTCTTGGATGAGAATACCCCAAAGACTGCAAATGAGACAGCCGTTCACTTCCTCTATAGTCTGATCCAATAGATTTCAATTAACCTTACCCTTGCCCTAAGGTCCTCAGGTATCTGCCCTCAATGCACTTAATCCCTTATGTCTGCTCAAACCCTTTTTTCCTAATTTAAACACTAAAGACCTTTCTTGTCATTGTTGCAGTTATTAATTAGACACCCATCTGTGATTTCTTAAATCTTTTACTAAACTTATTTTATTTGAACCAGTGAAGCACAATTCTCCTTGTATTCAATTAGTTGTTTTTAATTGATCTAACTGAAACAAGTTCCTAACCAGTTAGCTAATTTCTTCAATTAATGAAACCAGCTGTCTCACAGTCATGTTATTGATCATTTTCAGGCCTAAGCATCTGTTATTCCAGGCATTTTAATGGTCATTTCCAATTGCCTCAGATATCATTATACACAATCATTGCACTGCCTTTTAACTAATTTAATCAATTCAGGCATTTTCACTTCTCTTATTACTCCAATATTCTAGCCTGTTATTCTTTAAAAAGAAGTATCCTTCCAAGGCTAGGAAATATAAAAGTACTGATTCTCATTTCTCGTGTATTTTTTTCAGAACACCCTGATGACCCAATGCCTAGAAAATCCTTTCCTTAGTAGGGAGCTACTGCACTTCAGTGTTAAACCAATGTTTTGCTCTTTCTGCCTTCCAACCTTTACAGCTTTACCTATTAAACTATGATATTTTTAGGATACACACTCTCCTGGTAATAAATTTTGAAAACAACAATTGTTCTTTGATTACTACTACTGTCCAAAATATTCTGATGAATAATGTTCTACTAGCTGGAACATGCATGAATTTAGGAAACAAGAATACAGACACCTTCTGCTCATGAAGCTCAATTATTCTGATCACTGGTCCATAAAAGAGGATAGAAAAAGTAAGTTTATATTTAATAACTTTCAGCAGTTTGAGACCAAGACTACCTAACTGTAAATCTCCTTTAGTCGGTGTTCGCGTAGCCAAAGAGTGAAAAAAAAAAGAAAAAGGAACTGCAAGAGCAGATTAAGTTATTATGAATGCTTAACCTCACCTGCAATGTCAAAAGGATAAAACAGAGGAATGGACTGCTGTGTGAATCTGCTATTTTGCACAGACGTATTTTTCAGGATAGGTATATCAAGACCATTGTGGACCTGTGTCTAGGTTTTATTTCTTTTTTTTTTTAATTAGGATTCAGGATTAATCAAGGATTAAAGTTACCACTACTTTTTAGAATAATGTAAACCCCAAATCTTCTTTCAGCAGCCACTTGAGTATTGAAAGCAAAGATTAAACTCAGACTCTACATGTTACTTAAGAACACATAGCATTTTAATTACTTGAATAATCCTTGTAAACTGCATAGGACTGCAAAGGTAGTAGAGATAAACACCTTTACTGACTACCATTTAAATCAGAACTTGAGAGCAGTGTCCCAAGAACATAGTGGAGTACTCAACAACCTTATTTAACCAGCCACTAGTTATCCAGAATTTGCAAAATAGATTGCCAGATACTGGTAGCCAAATATGATTATCTGGCCTTTCTGATACTTATCAAATATTTTAGATGACAGAGGATATAATAGAAGCAAAAATGGACTCAATTTTTCTCTCATCAAGAAATATGGAACAAAGAATTAATTTTGCTGCATTTGTCGTAATGCTACTAGTGCTGGAAGAATTACGTTTCTAATGCCTTATTTCTACCAAAGAAACACAGCAGGCAGTTTGAAGAATCAAAATAATATAAAATTCTCTAAGTAATAGCAATTGGGTAGTGCTTAGTGTATATAGTGTATATGCTAGATTATGCCTTTTTTCAGCTGATTCAATCTTCCGACCATTGGAACAATCCAGCAATGTACTGAGTACACTTTGGCATGTGCTGAGTGTTCCAAGCATTATTACAAATAGATCCTTCCACAACATTTTGCAGATTTGAGCTTTTGCACTTATGGACATCCCAAGGCACATCACTGACGTTGTAGTCTTCATTACAGCCTTTAAGAGAGTCATTGCAGACACTGCTCTCCTGCAAGACAGTCGAATGATCAATGAACTCAACTTCAGGAACAACATCAAAGTACAATCTATTTATAGTAACTTTTCCACAAAACCAAGGACACACTAGAGACATTTGCTAATGCATTCTTTCTCATAAAATGAAAGAGAAAAAATAAGTGAAAATAATAATTGAGTTTAGTTTTGGAATTATCACTTTTCCTTCCTTTCATTCTTCCTTTTATGGCTTCCCATTTTCATCGATTTGAATATAAATTTTAACTCTGAAAAAATACAAGGTCCTAAATACTTAAAAAAAATCCTTCCATTCTCTGAGCATATGCTAAAAAGCATGCACCTATGTACGAAAGCCAGCACTGTGATACTGAATCTCAGAGGTTAAACCAATACACCTTCAACTGAAAACAAAAATGGAAAGTGATACGAAAAAAATGTTTAGTATTCTTCTTATAAACTGTTGTTTCAAGTGAGTAGTGTCAAGGGTCAAAGGATCTAAGGATTTGTCGGAAAGCCTCTGCACAGAAGAAATTGTGAATACTTCAGCAAAATTCTGTTGTTCAATCACTTTTGTGAATGCCTCCTGCTGATGCTCTAATATGTGGCTGATTGCAATGTGATATCGCCTAAGTATAAGCTAATATTCTCCTTCCCATTCCATAGCTGAGTCGACCCTATTAAAAAGCTGTTAATGATTAATTCTATTAGCATTCCTTGCTGTTAAAGAGGACTAGCATGATCCTTGGAACTGAATATGTCAGTAGCATGCAGGCTTCTGTCTTACACTTCACGAGGTAAGACATTAAAATAAAGATGAAGAATAAACCAGACTGATTTCATGCATCAATTAATATAGACTTATGTAATATTTTTAATGTAAATATGCAATAATACTGAGTATTTATACTTTAAATTTCACAGATATATTCAATAAAGTGAAAAGACAGCTGAATATTTTTCAGGTGTCATATCAGTGTAGTTAAAAAATATATAAATATTTTAGTGTTTAGTGTCAGTATTTGCAACACATATCTGTTTCTCTTTCCCACAATAGCCTCTACATTGTGTTCTTCAGTGAATCCAAAGCCTAGTGAAGCAAAAGACTTTTGTCTTACAAATTTTAAATTTCTGGTGTATAGGTCACTCATGTTGAGTGATGTTATTTTTTACTCTTTAAGTCACTTGTCTGCCATCCCAAATCAGCTGACAGAATTGCCTTGGGTAGAAAGCTCTTTGGTATTTGATGATGTACAACAGCAAACACAATGGTAGATAGCAAACTCGTTAAAACCTTGTGGTTAACCTTTCCTGTTAACTACGATACTGTAAAGCCTTTATGGCCACAGGAATTGCACAGCCTTTGCTGACACTGAAACAGGCAATGGTTATTGCTGAAGGCATCTGACCTAACAAAGCTTCTTTGGGAATAACAGAACAGCTAGAATCCTGAATAAAAGAATGTGTTTTCTTATTGCTTTATGGAGGATATTTTATCCAATAGTTTTAGCAGCCTGTGAGAACATTCTCTATATCCATTTTCTTTTTCTTGCACTAGTTTTGGTATTGTCAAATACAAATAATTTCATGCCTCAGTGTTTGGAAACATTTTGCATTGGATTCTTTTCAATAAATCTTAACTAGAAAACTAACAACAAATACTAAATTTGTCCCCAAAACAGGCAAAAAATTCAAAACACTAGTATTCTTTTCAATTAAGTGGTCTCATTGCTGTGTAGAAAAATACACAGCAATGTGTAGTTTTAGTCTTTTGTGTTAGTTATTAGTAGTTGAAGATTCTGAGTATTAGAGAAAGAAACATATATGCCAAAATTAAACACTATTTTTTCTTCACAAGAAAGTCTCTAAAATTTACAATGAAACAACTGAAAAATAGAAAAGTTAAGAAATGTTTACTTATAACTGCTGTGTAGTTCTCAAAATGAATTGTGCACACAATATAACAAAGCAATTGCATACTTGCAAAAAAAATTTCAAATTTTAATTTATATTTTTTTATAAATTCCATTATGCTATTTTTAAACTGCTTTGTGTTTCTGGTCACAAATTTTCCAGCTATTTGTTTGCTGGATAATATTCTGAGAATAAACTTAAAACTGTTAGAAATTGGTTTTTAGAATCAAAATTCTGAATATCTAAATAATAGAATACAATGGAAAAGGAACAAGGTATGTTGTTTATGTAGCCTGTGATAGTATATGAGAGTGACGTTTATTGTTTCACATAGCAAAATGTTAAGAAAGAAGAGAACAGAGTCAAGTAATTTGTCCTGATTTCAGAGATATTTCTCAGATGGACCTGATGTTGATAAATTTTTAAATAACTAATAAAAAATGTGGAAGTTTGTATTTAATTTTTTTAAAATCCAAATAACTATTAGTGGTTAGAATAGTGACTATTTATTTCAGATTATTCACCCAAACACACAGGAAAGCTCTTCATAGCAAGACAGTCACTAGTTTCTTATATCGACAGAGCACATTTGTACAAGCTTCTGAGTTTTTGTTCTTTTTTGCTTCTCCCTTTTCTTATTTTTATCATTTCTTTTCTAGAAGTCAATAAATCATGTTGTCCTAGAAGACATATGGCTTTTCTTTATACCTCACCTCTTGTCTGCCTGACTGTAACATAAGCACATTTATACTCTGTTCTGGCAAAACTTGTAGAAATACTGCAAGCAGCTCTCATTCATTTTGTGGAAAAAACCCATGGAGGCTGGTAGGAAAAAACCATTCTGAGACTTCCAAATCTGTTTCTTTCTGCCTGTTTTTATCTTTGATAGCTTTTCATCCATCACTAAGCTCTCAGAAGATTATGGCAAAGGATTTCAGATAATTTTCAAACAAAAAAGGAAGTTTGAAGTGTGCTTGGTTTTTTAATTGGAAAATTGACACACAAACCATAAAAAAAATTATGTCAATTCCAATTAATTATTTTCTGAACAGCCCAATGGGAACTGCATTAATGGATACATGTGTGGAGCAGTTGTTCATCTAAGTATCTCAGCTATTCATCTCATGGTATGGGCAATTTCATCTCATTTTAATCTCTGAGTTACTAATATGAAGACTAATGTTAAATATGTGATTTTTCTGAAGATTTTATTCTTCATATAACACATATGAAGTGTTTTGATGAATTCTAGAAAGGGAATTTCCATAAATTTTTGTCTTTTCAAAATGTTATAACTAGATATTCTTATCCAAATTATCATTACAATGTGCAAATTCTGATGTTCCTGGGATCTCTGCTATGGGTGTGATTCATGGGTTTTAACCTTGTAAAGTTGTCATTGGATCTAGTAATGGCATACTTTGAATTTCTGGCACTAAATGTATTGCAGACTGGAATTTTTGCCCAATCTCTTCACTTTTTAATGACTGATTGAAGTTTGATGAATAAATCTCAGTACAATATATTGAAAATTATATATTGATGACTTTTTAATTAAGTAGAAAACCTGTAAGCTAAACTACATGCATGAGTTGAAAGTTAAAGTTCAAGTTAAATATCTTCACCTGTTTCATTAGGAAATTTAGTAATTAACTCTTCAAGTGTTAGGACTGACAAAAGAAGTAGAGGGACCTCAGGGACCTAGTGCTAGTCCTGTAATCTTCACAATGCCTACTGCCATAAAAAAATGCCTAACTCTGGAAGTAAACTGCACAAAGTTGGTGATATTTTAAATACTCAAGGTGTTAAAAGTTTCTCCTTCTGTATTTGCACAGCACTGACTTCACACTGCAATAATAAGAAGCTCCTGTTTGTCTAAAACCAAATTGTGCTTTCAGTGTAGAAAGACATCCCATTAGGACAAAAGTTCAAGTAGCCATTTTCTCAAATTGCTTGAGACATGCTTTCTAGATAAACACATAAGGTAAGCATGGCCACTTATTTTCTTGAAGTGAGTAGTTAGTAGCATCAAAGATGCACAAGACATTTCAATATTAGTCTCTCATATTCCTATTACTGTCCAAAGCAGAGAAAAATAGGGAAAAATCCCCCCAAATTAAATCACAGATAAATCTATTTCCTTTATTCTAAAATTCAGGGCTTCTCATCCACTATTTCTATTTAAAAATGACAATTTTATCTGTCAATTTTATGAAGATCTCCTACACTGACATACTCTATCAGTTGTTGTTCTGACTGTTGAAGTACATATGAAAAAAAACACAGCAGTACTTCTCTTCAGGGCTCTGACTTTCTTTGGCAATATATATTTTTCATTTCTTTGGAGTTTGTCCCGAACAATCTTTCTTCTACTTTGAAGTTTCTCTCTCTCTTTTTTATTGAAACAAAAAATATAGAAATACAATTAGCTTTGTGATCTCCACTTTTTTTTGTTTTGAGATGAATAATATACTGAAGTTTATTAAAATTAAATTGCAGAATAGTCTTAAACATGTTTTGCATTACTGCTTGAAGCTTCTTTGCTCCATTTAAGATTTATTAGTGTTTTGATTTTATTTACTATTAGAGTAATCTAGGTAGTGATGTCTGTTCATATTCTCAGGCTAGGATTAAGCTCTGTCAGTTAATACATAAAATTTTGAATGCATTAAGAACTTGATCTTAATTTGTTTTGGAATTTCCATTTTCTCGAAATTTCAGTGTTTTCTTTACATTAAATAATATTTTTTTTTTATCTTGACAGCATTGACTTCTGAAAATACTATTGAGACTCTGTAATACAACAGAATATTTTCCTACAGATCCTACACTAGTAAGCAGCTTTGCTTTCTTGTTATCTCTTTATACCCATTTGCCCTTGCCATGTTGTTTGTTTGAAGTAAATACATAAAGCAAGAGCTAAAATAGTGAGCTGGGATATATCTCTCTATGTTTTGTGACAGGTCAGGATTCAGCATTTCTCATGTAGCTTGTCTGATCAATTGTGCCTCCCTGAGATCCAGACTGGTTATGATGTTTTGCTGATAATATCCGAGTTGCAAAGTATAATCTCATATGTCTACACTACAGAATTATTTGTGGTACAGCACAAAGATATCCTCAGTGCTGGCTGGCATATGGAATAAAATGGCTAAATCCCAAGTAGTAGTCATTGTAAAGGCAATAGGATGGAAGGCAAGAACATTCTAATTTTAACAATTAATACAGTATTAGAATAATTCTGGTTGGTTTGTTTTTTTTTTTCTTAAGGGTTATTGTATCTTTTATTTTTGTAGCTAAAAATGGTTTCCAAACCTTTCTGAATCCAATTAAAATGTTTTGTACTACACATATCTACATGTAATTTGAGAATGTTAACTTACTATATAGAAGAGAAAGGTAAATAAAGGAAGATAGGTTGTCTTCCAGTTCATTAGAAACTCAGTACAGGAAAATCAATATTCACTAAATGGAGCACAGGAAAGGTAAAGGAAAAATCTGTCTCAAAGGATCTAGCTTAAAAATACTGAGTATGTTTCATTAGCAGCTGAAAATACAGCGTTGTATGTCAGGTAGTACAACAAAGTCTTATGAAATTTAGTAAAAACTGATGTTCTTCTGCAGAATTTTAAAAGCCACTATTAATTTTCATGAACTAATAAAATTTCAGTGATTATGAGGGTACTACAGAAGAATTATCAGTATGTCTTTGGTATATAAATTGGAAGGAAGTAGAAAGCAGCTCTTTAAACCAATTTGATTCCACCATAAAAGTTTCATCATTTGATTCCCAGATGTGGGACATGGTTTTATGCATGTCAAAATCTTCTCTCTGTAGCTATACTAATCTGAAAGGCATCAGTGGCAAAAGTCCCATTCATTCCACTGAATTAATGATTTTATCCTCAAAGTTCAGTCTAAAGTTAAGTATCTTTGGGGATTTGCTTTGTTTTGTTTTGTTGTAAGTCAGACCACATTAAATCCAAGCTGGATGTCATAAAGCTATGCCCTAAAGCTAAGCAGAAGATAGTGGTTGAATGAGGGAATTCTTCTGTGAGATTTTATTGTCTTGATACAGGAGATCAGAATAGAACCAGAAAACTATTTTATTGACTTAGGAAAACTGCAAGCTGTTTGTGCTGGGTTTTATGAAGTTTTTACAGTACAATCTTTTCATGGATTTCTTGAAATGTTTTGATTTATGATCAAAAATAAAAACCTAGAGTTATCTTTCAGAAATAAAGTAAGAAATCAGTTTTCATTCAATTACTGCTAGCAAACTATCACTTGCCATATTAACAGTATTATCTTCTTCCAATAATGCTAGGTAATGTGATTTAAATTATTACTATTTTAAAAAACAGCAGCAGTTGCCATATAACGTCATGCAAGTCATAAGCAAATGAATGAAACACTAAAAGCCTAAATCTGGGACAAAATTGCATCATTGACTACTGCACATGAATGATCAGGACATACATTTTTGAATCTGAGAAAGAAGAAACCTACATATTGAAAAGTCAGTAGCTGCAAGTGTTAACATAAATGATAAATTTAAATTAACTAATGATCATCCATAATTTAAAATCAAGACAGATCAATTTCCAAGGGTTGTCCCATGTATGCATATATTGTCTAAAATGTTAGACATTTCAAATTCTGATTCTCATGGGGAGGTAAAACAGCCACTTGAAATAGCACTCATGTCACATCTTTAGCCATCGCATTGTTGAGTCAGCCCATTTATCTGTCTTCCTTCCAAAGTAGACAAAGCAATACAGGTACTTCTAGGTCTTGATTCATGCTTTCCTAACGCATGTGTCTTTGGTAGGATGAATGATATTTTGAAGGTAGCTTCTTGAAGGACTGGAACAACCTACATTGTGGCGTTAGGAACAAAAACGTGTGTGAATTTAACAGCAAAGTCTAGGGGAGATGAATCATACCTCAAGAGTAGTCATATTTTAAAAGGTGCATATTTTTACTTTTCAAAAGAGATTCTAAACAAGATTTGGTATTATCTGATAGTATATTCCCAGTATGTCAAAAATAAAATTTTTTGTGATTTCAGATTTCCACTGTGAATAGGCATCTATGCTGTATTTAGGAAGAAGCATTTTGTGGTGATTATTATGGTCTCAAAAACAGTTAGTGGACAAACTTGACCAGTTTTT
>VWYP01006935.1:106894-129317 GCA_013400435.1 Pycnonotus jocosus | reverse complement strand
AGAGTAGATCACAGAATGACAGAATGGTTGGGGTTGGATGGGACCTCAAAGCTCAACCTGTTCCACCCCTGCCATGGCAGGGACACCTTCACTATCCCAGGTTGCTCCAAGCCTCATCCAACCTGGCCTTGTAATAGCTACACAAGAGAGCCAAGTGGGTGCCCTGTGGGTTGCAGGCACAGCTGGGAGTACTGGGAACTCCAGTGTGACTGGAGTACTTCGGAAAACTTATGAAAACTCAGCCTGAGAGAGCTGAGAAAGAGCTTTCGTAGTCCAGCTCTCCAGTTCAAAGCACTGTGCACTGGGAGTTCAAACCAGGGCAATCAAGATATGGTTTAGCTGTGTAGCTCTTGTAGTTTTCAAGGAAAAATGAAGGTCTGCTTCATTGCAGAAGGAATTAATAAGCCTGAGTGGATGTGACCATGTGTCTCAGAGCTCCCCAAAATCTTGGCAATAGTTACAGTCTCATGAAATCCAGCTGCTTGTGATGAGAAGTACCAGCTGCTGCTCTGGGAAGGGATGGAAACTTATGTCAACTGAATATTTGAAAATATTCAAAATATTTCAGTAGTAAGAGCTTCAGAAACTTAAATTGAAAAAAATAGCAGAATATTTTTTCCCGTTCTTGGAATACAGTTGAGTCTGACTGTCATGTGGCACAAGAGGGAGCATCAGTTTGAGGACAACTGTGCTGCTCCTGTAGCTGTTGGGTGCTTTCCTATTCCTGATCAGCTTTAGCACCCAAAAGATTCCAAGCTCACTGAGACTGGGCAGAAGCAAGACTAAAGCACTAATGTAATGGGCAAATCTAAGATCCGATTTCCAGTCTTCTTCAAACACTTTGTCCTTAAACACAGCACTGAGCCCTCGGCAAACAGATGGTTTGACCTTCCTCCTGTCTCCCTTGTCGGAGCGGGTTGGGCTGTATGTGGCTGAGTGTTTGTCTGGGAGTGGAGCAGGGTGGCCAGGCCATCTGGCAAGTGGCTCTGGACTCGCTGGATCCAACTGTCAGCTCTGGGAATGGATCTGGCATCGACACAAGCAGATCCCTGGCAGCACCTGTGGGGTTCAGAGCCCAAGTGCTGAAAAGCAGCTCTTGGAAGGAAAAAGGCTCAGTGTGGTGGTGTCTTGCTGTTGGATACAATCACAGTCCAGAAAAAAAAACTGTGTTTAAGGAGTAGTCCTGCAATGGCTGTAACAAGTGACTGGAGCAGACCAAATGGAGTTTGTTTTCCTTCTGTCCCTGGTGTTTAGGAGCCAGGGGGCTGTGCAGCTGGTGCTTTGTACCGCGTCATTCCACCCGAGTCAAGGAATTGAGGGAACAGTCACAATCTGTGTGAGAGCATCACATGCCTGGGCAAGATGAAAGGGACCCCAGGGAGGCCTTTGCATCTGTCACTGGCACTTTGGCAAAGGAGGAGAGCACAGAATGCTGTGTGGGGTTTGACCTGGGAGCCTTTCATAGCCAGAGCGTGTGGGTGAATCTGCTGGTCCCTGACAGGGTCGGGGGTTTTTGAGTCACAGCCCCTGTTGTGCCTCAGTTCTGCTGTTTTAGGGGGGCAGTACTGCAGGTTTTAGACAAAGGGAATTGCAGCCATGGATTTATGGAGGGACCTGGCTGGCTGGACTGTATTTGTCCAAGCTGTCCTGCTTTCCCTGGACAAGGAGATGACTTGTTGATCACATGGTGGGGTTCAGATGGAGAGGTTGTGCTTGGAGGGCCACATGCACAGCAAGGCTCAACTTCCCCTTCTGTCCCTGCTCTCAGTGTCTGCATGAGTCACATCCCATCTGTCCCTCTGTGGAGCCAAGAAGGGAGATAAGGGGTTGAAACAGAAATTTGGGCTGTGCTGGTACAGCCCACGCTGGCACCAAATGAGGATCAGAGCCAAAGGTTCCTGCTCCACCTGGACAAATAACTGTTGTCTTTAGTGGACAGGAACACTTTGAGCCTCAGGCTGCTTACTGCATCTCTATCATTTCCCAACCTTGTTCCCTGAGACAAGCCACCAAGTCCCGGTGTCCCATGGAGGTAATTCCCAAAGTAAGATCAGGAAAAGGGGAGGGAGGGATGAACCCTGCAATGCACTGGCCTGTGCACCTGAGGAGCTGTTGGTAGGAAGAGCCTGTGGAGATGCTCAGCCTTTTAGAATTCCTGGATTGTTGAGCCTTTATTCCCACAGGATCCTGGGGAAGCTCTGTGCTGGGTGGAGAGAACGAGAGCTTTGTCTCTGCCAAGGCCAGTAGTGCAAGGAGGGATCTGCTCAGGGCTTTGCAAAGTGGTGATTGCAGCTCAGACAGGGTTGAGCCCAGTGTGGGTTGTTGCAGAAGTGGGAGCAGTGCACATCTTTGGGAGGGGTGATGGTCCTTAAAGCCCTTGTTCACACTCAGGAAATCCTTAGTGATGTGAGCTGGGGCCAGTCACCATCTCTTCACGTCTGTGCCTGGGAAATGAAGGAATGTGGCTCAGCAGAGTTGTGGATTTCTGCAGAGCTTCACAAGAGGGCAGAAAACAGCTGCAGAAGAATGAGTGGCTCTGGGAGCCTGACAGTGACTTTCTGATGGAAAATTCTTAGGGAAGCTCGGGTCTGCTTGGAGGCAGGAGCATACTGCAGATTTGCCAGCAGAGCTGGCACAAACACGGAGCAGAGAGCAAAGCCAAGAGCAGCATCCCTTCCGAGAGCACCCTGTGTGAGCAGCTCTGCATTTCATATGAGCAGCCATAGCTTTCCCCATCGCTCCGTCTCCTGGGGATGGCAAAGGGGACATTCCAGATGCAAATGTGGGGAGAGCAGGAAGGAGAATTGAAGCTATGGGATGGTGTTTACTCAGGGTTGTGAGGGGTTTGAGAAGGGGTGGTTGAATGTGGTTATTCCCTTGCTCAGCTCAAGTTCAGCCCCACTTGTCCCAAAGATGCTTCTCCTCCTGTTTCCCAAACAGGAATTAGCGTTTACCCCTGGGAATCAGTGTGCTGGAGGGAGAAGGGAGCTCTCCCTGGGGCAGATAAACCACTGGCCATGCACGGTGGTGTCCAGGGAGACCCATCACCCTGAGTGTGCCTTGCTTAGTCCCAGCCTAGGGAAAACCCCACCATGGCCATGTCAAAGCCACCAGCCATGGCCGCGGGGAGCTCCGAGTTTGCCAGCTCCAAAGAATCTGTAAGAGGGATTTGTATGTGTGAAATTAAAGTCATCACCCATGAGAACAAGCATTTAACCCCCACTTCTCCAGCTCCTGTACCCAGGGGCTTTGGAGATGTGCCATGTGTCTGGCAGCGCAGGCAGGAGTAGCCAGCAGGCCCAGCCTGTCCTTTTCCACAGCTGAGCCCCAGGCAGGGAATCTCCCAGCGTGGAGAGTGAAGTGAGTGTCTTGGTATCTTGACAAGGAGAAGCAAGCTGGAAGTGCTGATTTCCCCCTTTTCCTAACAAGCTCTTTGAACCTTGGGCTCTGATTACTCAGTACCAAGTTTCTCCAGGGCTGGAATAGGCATTGGATTTTTTTTCCTTTTCCCCAATTTCTAACTGAGGGAGGACAGCCTCAGGCTCTGGCTATTTTTTCTCTCCTCCATTGATTTGTCTGTCGGAGCAGAGCCCAGGAATCTTGACTTGCATCCTCCCTGCTGCCTGCAACCCCCAGACAGCACCCAGCCCCTCGCTGTGGGAGCAGATGGAGAACCATGGAGCAGATGGATGCTTGATGGGAGCTTATGGTGTAACCCCACAGGACCCCCTGGAATGCTCCAGGTTGCAAACCAGCACAACAGAGAGCAGGGAGAGGATGGATCCAACACACCAAGAATTAATCTTACACTGCCTAAGTGCTGGGAAGAGCCTGGGGAGACACAGCAGCTGTTTAGACTCAGACTTGAACTAAACATCCTGCAAAGCAAAGTCTTTCCTCTTAAAAACCCTCACCTGTGAGGTGGGGTTTTCCTGAGGTGGGGTTTTCCTGAGGTGTCCTGGCAGCCAGGCTGACTCACGGGGAAGTGCAGAGCCCGTGGCACCTGGGCCACCAATCTTCCCTCATGGGGACTCTGGCCTGGAGGTGGGACTTGCTCATGTGGATCTGCTTTAGGAAATCGGTGCCAAAGACTTGAAAATAATTTACAAACCAGTTTCGCTTTGCATTATTTAAAAGGAACTAAAAATAAATCTTTAGTTGTAAAGCAAAATAAAAACACTGCCATCTTTCATTGCAGTTATTATACAGTAGCTGGCATTCTTTAGACAAAGCTTAAAATAACCATGAACATACCAGTGAAAATAAATGCGTGAGTCATGTTTGTTAACGCGGGATTAGAAGTATTGCTCTTGGCTCTCCTCCTGTGTAGCATCGCCTGCTCTTTCAAGCAAATACAAGGTTTTGGCTGGGATGGTGAAAGAAAACTCGTGATCCATCAATTCTAGGTCATCCTGAGGGGGGCCTGAGTAAGGTGATTTTAAACCAGGGATTATTTTTTTTTGTTGATTTGTCAGTCTCTGGCACTGTGGTGTCGCAAATGTTGTGTACTGTGAACTGATGGTGGGAATTAGATTTATACTTTACTCTTTTGCTGTGTAAACCTGGTTTTGAGGGGTTAAATGCCAGAATGGTTTGGGTTAGAAAATACCTTTAAGAGTCATCCAGTTTCACCCCCCCTGCCATGGGCAGGGACACCTTCCACTCTCCCAGGGTGCTCCAAGCCCCATCCAGCCTGGCCTTGGGTACTTCCAGGGATAAGGCAGCCACAGCTGCTCTGGACACCCTGTGCCAGGGCCTCACCACCCTCTGGATAAAGAAATTCTTTGTAATATCTAATCTAACCCTGCCCTCTCAGTTTAATACCATTGCCCCTTGTCTTGTCACTATCTGGCCATATAAAAATTCTCTCTCCTTTTCCTAAGCCTTCAAGGTCCTGGAAGGCTGTAATGAGATCTCCCCAAAGCCATCTTTTCTCCATGCTGAACAAAAAATGGGGAAACTCACTCAAATACTCATCTCCAGAGGTGCTGTGTGTCAGGCTGGCTCCTGCATTTCTCTGCTCCCCTTTTATGACTCTTCTCCCTGGGGCTGGAGTGGAGACAGGAGGAGGGTGGTACCAGCATGGCATTTCCAGAAGTTGCTCATGGGCTTCAGGCTGTGTGTGGTCCATCATCTGCTTTTTGACTACAAAGACCCCAGATTTCCTCTTTGGAAGAAACTAGTGCTGGCATTTTGCTCTCTGCCTCTTGCCTACAGCTGGGCACAGAGAGGGGCCAGCAAGATGTTGTTCAAATCCCATCTCAACCCCTTTGGGGCTGCTGGAGAGGGTGGAACAGCAATGGGAGGGGAAAGCAGTGGCCCTGGTGATGTGCTGGTGGACATGGCCAGGCAGCTGGATCTCTGTCAAAGTGCACTCACTCCCTGTGGCCAAAGCAGAGGGAGTTTGGGACAGCAGGACAGGACAGACGCTGCTGTTGTCCTTGCATGTTGCTGTCATGGAGGTTTTGCGGTGCTTTGAGGAGACATCAGTGGCCCTGTGTGGAGCAGCTGAATCTCCAGAGCTTAACACCTTTGAGAGGCCAGCTCTGCTGAGTGTTGCTCTGACAGGAGTTACCTTCCTGGCTGCCTGGAGGTGACTGTCCCAGCAGGAGGGATGGCTCAGTGCTCACACGTGTCCGCACCCCGCTGCCGGGGCTCACAGCCGGGCCTGGCAGCACGAGCTGGGGTGACAGTGATTGGAGCCAGGCGGTGACATGCAGCGTTCAGGAGGCAAGAGACAGCAGTGACAGCTGGCCTTATGTGACAAGACAGGTCCAGACAGTCAGAAAGGACTCTGAGAGAGGCAGGAGAGCTCATGTGGAAGATGCAGAGCAAGGATTCAAGCAAGCAACTGGTTAAAGACCTTTTTGAAGGACCTATAGTGAGCTGAGGGGCCTCAAATCAGAGTCAGAATCACGGAATCCTGTAATCCAGAATGGTTTGGGTTGAAAGGAACCTTAAAGATCATCCAATTCCAGCCCCTAGCTGGGTAGGGACACCTTCCACTACCCCAGGTTACTCCAGCCTGGCCTTGGACACTTCCAGGGATGGCACAGCCATAGCTCCTTTGAAAGACCTGTGCCAGGGCTTTGCCACCCTCACAGGGAAGAATTGCTTTCTAACATCTAATCTAGATCTACTTTCTTTCAGTTTGAAACCTTTCCCTCTTGATCTGCCATTACATGTCCTTGTAACATGTTTCTCTACATCTCTCTTGGAGACTCCCTACAAGAAAACAGCCCTGTAATCCACATAATCCATCTGCATTCAGGGCTGGTGCCCTGGGTATCTCTTGGGGAAGGTCTCAAGTGGTGCAAGGTGGATTTTAGCTCTGCCTTGGGGTGATTTGCACCTGGACTTCAGCATCCTCCTCCTCCTCTAATCATCCACCCCATAGCTGGCAAAATGGGAAATATGAAGTATGTTACCCCCCCATAATCTTTTTATTTTCTGGTGTCAGCCTCCTTCTGCAGGGGATTTCCATGTCTTCCTCTTTTCATAAGAGGAATTCTTTAAATATCCTAGTCCAAATATAGGCCAGCAAGAGGGATTGCTTATATTTCTAATTAAGGAAAAACCCCAAACCACCAGGGCTGGATTGCACTTGCCTGGTACAGCACAATTGTATCTCTAGTGTGATGCTCTTTCTTATTGTGTCTCTAGATCCTTGGCTCACATTTTTCAGGGCAGACACAAGCTGGGAACTCCCACCTTGGGAGGAAAATCAGGAAAAAAAGACTGAAAAATAATCTGTGAGTGCTGGTGCATGTAACTGACAGAAAGCATTAGCATTGAGTTCCTCAGACAGAACTTGGCTTCATTAGACAAGTTAGTAGTGATGCATATTAATTGAGGAGGAACATATTTTTGTTATTTATGAGGGAGAAAAATGCATTTTCCTATGAATATTTAATGAAGCATCCCCTCCCCCCTTGTTCAAATTTAACTGCTCGTTTCAGCCAAGTTCAAATGGGCTCCTGGGCAGAAGGAGCCAAACTCACTGCTGTGCCATCTGAAAAAACAGCCCTGGCTTGTGACCTCCCCTGTCTCAGGGGCTTCACACTTCCCTCAGTGGCTCTTAATTCTTTGATTTTTATTACTGCCAATGTGCAAAGTGTCAAAGCTCCCAGTCTGGTGTGAGAATTCCCCCATCCTGCTCCTGATGCTGCCTCCACATGGTGCTCAGGCACTGTGAGACTGTCCAAAATCTCTTTATTCTTGCAGAGACTGAAAATCACCGTTTGAAATCCCATTCCCAGCCTGAGTTTCTGTATCAGTTGGAGCAGGATTGTGGCATTAAGGCCAACAAAAAAGTGGGTCGAGATGCCTTCTACAAAAAGATATTCAGCTGGCCTTGGGTGAACCCTAGATCTGCTGCTCTTTCCAATGCCAGAAGAGATTGGAAACCAGCACTCTCTGAACAATTTTTAGGAGAAATGCCTCGAGAAACAATTCTTCTCTTCCTTCCTCCAGACTTTGATTTTTATCCCTTTGGATTTCTGGTGGTGGGTGGAGGAAGCCGCAAGAAATGTCAGGGCAACCCCGCTTGGCTGGAGGCACATGTGGACATTTTGGGATGACAGTGGCCTTTTCTAAGATCCCCTGGCAAAGCAGAGGCAGAGGAGAGCTCCTCTCTTTCCTTCAGTCCCTGGCAGCCTGGCCTCTGCCACCTGACATCCACAGCAGCCTGGCACTCAGGGGGCATTGGGCTGCTGGGTGCTTATCCAAGCAGAATCAGACCCTTGGCCGACAGGATGGCAGCTCCTTCCTCTGTTTTCCTTTGGCTCTCAAACAAAAGGGAAGAAGCCAGAGGCTGCTGGCGGTCCCAGCCATCAGGGCTGTTCTCCTGCTTGTGACAATGTGTTAATTGCCTGCCTGGCCAGTGGCTCTGCTGGCTGGCTGCTGCTGGGGCCTGCTGAGGCTCTTTTGTTCTTCTTCCTCTTGGAAATAAAAAAGAAATATCTGCAAAGAGCCCTGTGCTTTCCCCCATCCCTCCCCGTGAGAAATGCAATGTATCAGATTTGTGCCCAGAGACCAGGACAACAGCTCAGCCCCCTGCACTCCTTCTCTGTGCAACTTGGGGGAGCAGAGGACACAAATTCCCTTTTTGCCAGCACTGGGGATGGATGCTGCTTCCTCCCGTAGGATCCCCATCTCTCCTTGCTTAACCCCGCAGAACAAACAGGGCCTGGCACCTCGCAGGGAGCAGAGTCTTGCAGAAGAGAAATTTGGATTCTGCTGGGCATCTCTTGCTGCACTGAGGAGCACTGAGGAACACTGAGCAGTGCTGAGCAGCAATGAGGAGCACTGAGGAACACTGAGGAGCACTGAGGAACACTGAGGAACACTGAGCAGTGCTGGGCAGCAATGAATAGCAATGAGCAGGACTGAGGATCAATGAACAGCACTGAGCAGCAATGAGGAGCACTGAGGAACACTGAGCAGCACTGAGCAGCAATGAACAGCAATGAGCAGGACTGAGGATCAATGACCAGCACTGATCAGCAAGGAGGAGCACTGAGGAACACGAAGCAGTGCTGAGCAGCACTGAGCAGCAATGAACAGGACTGAGGATCAATGAACAGCACTGAGCAGCAATGAGAAGCACTGAGGAACACTGAGCAGCAATGAGGAGCACTGAGCAGCAGTGAGGAACAGAGCAGCAATGAGCTGCATGATTGCATCCCCTGTGCTGATGCAATGGCCCAGCTGTCTTGCCAGCCCTGCCAAGCAGAGCCAGCCCTGTGCTCCTGCCTTGGGTGACTGTCACATACAGTGGGCAAGGTTATCACGGGTGACAGCCTTGTCACCCCTCTAAGAAATCACACACCAGCACAGTATTTGTTGCACTTAAATTCACTGAAGACAACAGTGAAGACAACCTCTCTATTTAGGCTGGGTGTTTTAATACAGAGAATGGTGTTGCTGTTCAAAATCCTGCCTTGGGAGAGCCTCCTAGCTCCTGGACTATCTGGCAGTTTCTCCTCACCTCGGCTGGCAGCATATTTTCCTGCTGTCCTGGAGCCACGGTGGGGCTGGTGGGTGGCTGTGCTCAGCGCTGTGCGGAGGTGGCAGAGCCCTGCTTTGCCCGCAGGCAGCTCTGATGAGGTTTGGCAGCCCAGAAGAGCAGCCTCGACTCCTTGCCAAACATTTCTCTTTCTGCTTCACGTGGTTTGGCTGGATCGTAACCCCAGAGGTGGGGGCAGACTGAGAGCACTTTCAGAGACGGGAGCATGTGGGGACAGTCTGGGTGTCTCTTCACTCCTGTTTCTCATTTGTGGCTGCACTAAGGTTTAATTTGGCCCTCCAGAGAGGAATTTCCTTCCCCTGTCCCCTTTCTCAAGAGGTGCAAATAATTGCTATGTACTCCTTACATAGTGTTTGGGGTCAGATTCCCATAAAGTGTGGCAGTTCCCAAAATCTAGGGGGGAAAATGATGCTCCTTTGGCTCATCTGAACTCAGAGCTTCTCTGTTGCAATGATTTCTTCCAGGTTTGCAAACCCAGACACTGTCTGAGGCACAGGAGGACTGTGAGATTGCAGGCTGAGATCACACCCAAAGCCCACAGAAACCATCAGCTCTTTTCCTGCAGACTCGGGGCAGGCAATACCTTTTTGACCCATTTATAGCTGAGTCTGACAGTGAAAACCACCCACCAGGAAGTGGAGGTTGCACCCCAGCCTCAGGGTGTTGAAATTTGTCTCTGTTAAGGATGGAGAAACTTGCTGGAAGAATCTCACTTATAACAGCACCCACCCCAAGGAGATGAGGTGCTTTTTCAGGTAGTTGTTACCTGCAGGGACCCTATAGACTTCCATAGGGAACACTTGTGTAGCTGTTACAAGAAGGTTGACAAATGTGAGTATACAACAGCTCCGCTCCTAGACCTGGCTGGGTCTGGATGCTGGACCATGAATTTGAGGATAAATCCTATACATTCATCCTTGAGAAGAAAAGACTTTGGGGTGACCTAATGCTGGCCTTTCAGTACCTGAAGGGAGCCTACAAGAAACATGAAGAGAGACTGTTTACAGGTGCCTGGAGTGATGGGACAAGGGGGAATAGCTTGAAACTGTTAAGAAAATTAATCCACAAATGCCAGAGGTTTATGTCCAAAGAGGAGAGAGAGGAGTCCTTTTACTTTATTTGAATAAAGGGAGAAGCCATGAGGCACTTCCCCTGGGGTCTCTGAAATTTTGGAGTACTCAGCCTCCTTTTTAATCCTAATTTCCTGGCCAGATTTTCCTCTCTCTTTCCTCATTGGCTGAGGTACTTGGGAGCTACAGACTTCCTGGAGTGCCTAATAGCCAAAATTCCCCTTTAATGTATAATCCCCCTTTTAATTTTTAATTCTTATGGCATTTATGGGTTTTCCCCGTTGTTTCTTTCATCTTTCAATATCCAATTTCATTTATCAGCAAACCTACAGTTTGTTTGTAAAGACAAGTCTGTCATTCCTCTCAAAACTAACAGTGAATAGGGTCAGATTGGATATTAGGAAAAATGTTTCCTCGTGAGGGCGATGAGGCCCTGGCACAGGTTGCCCAGAGAAGCTGTGGCTGCCCCATCCTTGGAAATGTCCAAGACCAGGTTGGATGGGGCTTGGAGCAGTCTGGAGTAGTGGAAGGTGTCCCTGCCCATGGCAGGGGGTGGGACTGGATGAGCTTTGAGCCTCTTCCAACTCAAACCATTCCATGATTCTATGACACTTGTTGCACCAGGGCTTCCACCAGCCTTCCTGGAGCTGCCCATAAGCGGTGAGAGTGGCTGTGCAGGACCTGGCTCCGTTCCACACCCCACTGCAGTGACCTTCTCCTGTGCCTCTTGATGTGTAACAACGAAGTCCCCAGCAGGAGGAGATGCATTCTGGTGTCAAAGCTTAAATGCCAACCTGCTTGGTGCTCCCAGACTTGTCATTACTGGCTGCAGGACACGGGGAGCCCCCTCCTCCCTGTGAGCGTGCACCGGGAAGGGTTTCACGTGGCAAATAGAGCAGAAGGAATTGAGCAGAGCATGTGCTCCTTCTAAAGATAGCACACTGGGGTTTGCATCAAGGATCCTGCCATCCACAGCAGCTCCCTCCCTTCGCCACAGGTCCCCTGGCGCGCTGGAAGAGTGCCAGGCCCGGAGTTCCTGGGACTTCCCTGCCCTGCTGCAGTGGACTAGAAAACGTACACACAGAGCGTGAAAAGAGGGGGTGGCTCAGGTGCTGCTGGCACTGCAGGTGTGGTTTGGGGGTCTGCAGATGCTGCTGTGAGGTGGGGTGAGGCTGTACCCGAGCCCACCTGTGTCCCCTGCATGACACAGCACCTCTGCCAGTGGGAAGCAGCAGCCCAGCCCTGTTTTATGGCCTTGACGTTGGCTGGTGGCTCCACAGGTCACTTACATCACCTCCAAGGCCACCAGAGTGCGTCCCCAAGGTGCTCTCTCAGCAACTGTGTGATTTCCTGTTTTCTGTCTCCACCCTGGGTATCGGTGTCAGGCTGGGATTCCCCACACGCAGGGAACCCTGCGGAGGCTCCGGCTGCAGGCACTGCTGGGCTGCCAGAGCAGATGTAGGATCTGGGCCCAGGATTTCTACGGGATTGTTCAGTACATTCAATCCAACCGTGCTTGCCCGCCTGAAGGTCCTCCATCTGGCACACTCAGCCTGAGCTCACCAGGCTGTTGCTGCTCAGAAGGGGATGGGAGCTGGGAGAGCTGTTTCTGCTCAAAGTAAATCTCAAGCCGTGCAGGTCTTGTGTTGCTGTGGGTAACCCTGCACCTCTGCAGTGACAACAGTGAGTGTCACAGGGTCCCCTGCAGCCACCCAGCACCTTTTTGCATTAAAATCTGGAGGGTCTGGGGTTTTTTGTGGACGTAATTGTGATTTGTGATGTCTTTATGCAAGGATCTGTGGAAATATGTAGTTCTCGTGAAAAATTTGCCCTATGGGAAAGGTGGGAGCCAAGGCCTCATCCCCCTTTTGCAGTTAAAAGGAAGAAATCAGCATCTCATATGTAATTCCTGCCCCGCCCAGTTCCTGGTATTGCAGGGCATCCCTTCCAAACATCAGCCTCTGCTGTGAAATGGGATGAGGCTGACAACATCACAGCCATCAAAAACCAGGAAGAGAGCGGAAAAGACACCACAGCGTACCTGGGGAAAAAAAAAATAACCCTGTCAAGTCCCATTAAAGCAAGAGAATCAGCTGCTGCAGGGCTGAGAGGAAAGCACTGTCTGGTGAGGTCTCGTGGGGTTTGACACACGTCCAGCCGTGCCTGCAGAAGGGATTTGTGTTCTCCATGTGGCTGTGGCAGTGCTGCCTGGTGTCAGGCTCTTTCCAGTTTGAGAGCTGCAGTGTTCTGATGGGAAGGAACCGCCCTGGCTGTGGGTTTCCCTATGGGGGAAGCACAGGTTGGGATATGGCAGAAAGCAGGAGGTGATAGAGGGGGACTGGAGACATCCCTGGGTGTCTGGTGCATTGGACAAGTCCTGAATTCCTTCTCACCAGCAGCAGGTATTGAGCACTGCTGGGTGTCCCCATCCAAGTTTTCTATGTAGGGGTGGGGAAACCCCTCATATATGCCACAGCGTCATCTGAACATATTTCTGGTAGGATTTGGGGCCAGCCCAAGCTAAAACAAAGCCCTCAGACCCTTTTCTCTTTCCCTAGGAGGGTGTCAGGCAGTTGAGCATTAAATCACAGCCAATATAAAAGCAGGAACCCTGGAACTTTCCCTCAATTGCCTCCATTTACCATGAATTCACCCCTGGGCTGTTTTGCGTTTCCATCAATTGCTGGATTTTAGTGTTTACCATTCCCTGCCCTCCCTGCTGGGATCCAAATATCCTCAACTCTGCTTTTTGTCCAGCTTTTTATGCTTGGTTGTTTTCTCAATCCAAACATGGTACAACAAAACGGCATTTATCAGGGATTAGCTGATCTAATCCCATAAATGTGGTTTTACCTGGCTATGAAGAGCAGGTCAGTGTGCAGGGCTTTCTCCACTGCTGTACTGGGCCAATGCATTTGTAGATCCCTCCCTGTCAGGAAGACAAGCTTTTCCTTGTTTTTAGGATTATTTTGATGAGGGTTAGGAAAACAGTGGAGATGGCTGCCTGGCCTTGCAGGTTCAATATCCCCTTTTTTCACTTTCCTCTCTCTGGAACCTCAAAAATCACTGCAGGTTTAATGGAGGAATTATTATTAAAAATAAATACAAGCCCGCTTAACAGCCTGGCAGCAGCCACCACTGGGCTCAAGTCCCTGTGGACGGGATTTTGAAGTTTCCTGAAGCAGCACTGAAGGTTTATTGTCTGCTTAGCTTTGCCTCTGTACCAATAACCCTCCCAAACACCAGAGACAAATATCTGCCAGCCAGGAGGAGCTGGGCACAGTGTGTCTGTTCATGGCAGGGACACATGGCTGCCCTCCATGGATCCAGCTGCACCTCTGGGTGTGGAATTGGGAAGGGTGGGGAGGAAAACTGGAGCGGGGGTGGGACCTGGGCACTGGGACCTCTGAGCTGGGCACTGGGATCTGCTCTGGTCTGGCATGTGGTGCTCCCAGGTGAGCACATGGGAGTGCTGGAAGTTGCTGTCACCAGGCACTGGTGACACGGAGAGGGGACAGAGGTTGGCTCTGTACTGGGCACTCAAATGTCTCAGCCCTGGGATATCATCAGTTCACAGATCCCAACGTCTCCTGCACACCATGGGCACGATGGAATGCATGGGATGGATGGGATGGAAGGGATGAGATGGAGTAGGATGGGATAGATGGGTTGGGATGGAATAGGATGGGATGGGAAGAGAGAAGGTAGAAGAAATAGGAAAGGAAGAGATGGATGGGCTGGGCTGGGCTGAGCTGGGAAGAGCTGGGATGGATGGATGGATGGATGGATGGATGGATGGATGTGATGGATGGGTGGATGGATGGATGTGATGGGATATAACAGGATGAGATGGGAAGGAGTGGGATGGAAGAGATGAGAAGGGAGGAGGCAGAATGGGATAGAATGGATGGGATGGAATGAGATGGGATAAGAGGGATGGGGTGGATGGGAACGAAAGCTGCTTTCTCCCCGTGTTGGTGGTGACTCAGGTGCAAGATGTGAGCGCTGCTCCTACTGCACAGCCGAGGGCGTGGCTGGGGGAACCGTCCCCACCCTCTCCCTGACACTCTGTTCACACCACTGAGCTTCTGGAGAAACAGAGAAACAGCAGTCTCAGAGCAGCACCTTAAAATAGAGGTCACACATCCCTCATCACCTCTCACCTGGTGGGAGGGTGTTGGCCCGGTGCTGGGAATTGGGAATAGATCCTGCTGCAGGATGAGCATTGGAAACAGAGAGAATTCTGCCATCCTTGTGCCAAGGAAACTGATATGAGCTGTGGGGCTGGGAGGGGCTGTGCTTTAGTGGTCACTGAGGGACACTGAGGTCAGATGTGGAAGATCTGGTGTAGTTCCTGAGCCAGAGGAAACCCTCTGGCTCCATTTCCCATCTCTGCAGCAAGGTTAGCACTTCCAGCTGGAGCTTTTTGGAACAAAAGTGGTCTTTCAGTAGATCTGCAGGCAGGACCCGACACAGGAGGTGGCTGTGCCAGGTGGGGCTTTTGGGTGTTGAGAAGGAGACACTCTCCTGGTGAGGGTTACCAACATCACCCCACAGAATTGCTCCATTGTATGCAGGACTGATGAAAGGCCCGCAGATGTCTCCTCAGGGACAGATGTTGGATGCTGGAGGTGATGCAGCACATTCCAGGTTCTCCAGGAAAGCTTCCAGTGGTTATGAGCACCTCCTGTGCTCAGCAGGACCCATGGCAAGGAGGGACAGCCTCTCCTTGGTGTGGGATCCATGGCTTGGGATATCTGCTGGGGTCAGCTTGCACCCAGAGTGCCAGACTCTGCTGAGAATTGCAGGGTGGCTTGGTTTGTTTGTTTGCTGCCCTTCTGTTTCCAGCTCTTTCTGGAGAGTTTGCAGGATGTTCTGTGAATCTGGGAAGGGGTGACTGGGTTTGGCTGGAGGCTCTGCCACAGCCAGAGCCTGATGCTGCCTGAGTGTCACTCCCACATGGCAGCTGTGGGGACCAGATCTGAGGTCTGACCCTGGGTTTGTGTGTCAGGGCTCTTCAGCTGCATTGCTGAACTGTGGGTAAAGGGTTTTTCTAAAAAAACCCAAAAAAACAAAAAACAAAAAAGGAGCCTGAATCTATCAGGCTTTTGGGGATGTCAGTTTGAGGCAAGCAGGGCTGGTAATCAACGGTGCCAGATTCAGTTCATTCAACTTGCTTAATGGAATTTCTAATCAATTTTCTTAACAGCCCTGAGTCTGAATGGCCTCCTAAGGACTTAAATTCTGGAAGTGCCAATTCTCCAAGCACCCTAGGAAGAACAAAGGCTTGTCATTCTCCTAGCAGCTTCCTTTGCAAAGCAAAAAACAAACCTCCTTCTCCCAGCTGTGACTATAAAATGAACAAAAAAACACCAAGGTGCAAAACATTTTGTCCTAAATCTTGTTGTTAATGATGTTGGTGGAAATGACAGGCTTTGAATAGATAGAAAAGTGGGTTGTTAGGGCTTGGAAGGATGCAGCTGGTGCTTGTACAATGGCAAATGAGCCGGCTGGCAGCGGGCTGGCCGTGGGGTTAGCGAGGAGAAATGAAAGATGCTATCAGCTTCCTTCAGTGTTTCCCTATCAGCTGCTGCAGATGGACATGTGGAGTTTAACCAGCTCTAGATAGCACAGAGGTTAAATAGACATTTCTCTTAGATGAGAGCGTTCCTCAAATTGCAATTATGCCTGGGAAAGAACAAAGGCTTGTATCTGTCAAATATTTCTGCAGTGGAGAGATTTGCATCTGATTTTAATACACGCAGCTCTGTGAGAGTCTGGCTGGCAGCTGAAGGTGTCTGGGGAAGACTTGGTGAAACCTGGGGGGTTTTCTGCTCTGTGGAAAACACCTCCATGCTTGTCACTCCCTTCCAGCCCATGAGCAGGAGCTGTTGGGGCTCTGGGTGTGGCACAGGAGGAGGAGGAGGAGGGGTTGTGTGTGGGTGTCTGAAGTGCAGGTGAAGGGAGGAGGTTGGGTGGCTCTGTGCCTTCCCAGCCTCCCCAGGGCCAGAATTCCCGTTCAGTGAGGCAGAGAGCCGGATCCTGCAGCATCTGTATTACAGCAGAGCCAGTAACTGAGGGCAGCAGGTTTTCTGGCTGAGCTTCTGATGCTTGGCTGAGCTCCAGGGACCTGCAAAGATTGCTCTTCGATCCTCAGATGTGAACCTTCCCTCCCCCCAGCAATGGCTAAAAACGGGGGGGTTTTTCTTATTATTTTATCCTCATATATTTATGGTTGGGTCAGGCTGAGATGAGGAGAAAAATGGTCACCCAGAGGATCCTCATCTCTTCATCCCTGGCATCGCTCCTGGGTGTCCACCTCTGCCCATGGGACTGGGAGCTGGGGGGACAGTTTTGCCCCCAAACCTCACAGCCCACACAGCTGTCAGTCTCCAAAAACAGGAACAGAAGAAAGGAACAGATGAGATTGTGAATGTGAAACCAGATTTTTTAACACCTCACCTGCACAACTGAAAAACTCACAAGCCTAATCCCTGCTTTCCTAGACAGGGAGAGCAGGAGGTTCTAGCTGGAGGTCAGCAGAGCAGTTTAAATAGGGAAACACAGATTATTAGGTAAAATGGAGAGATTGGGGGATTAGTGCAAGAACCAGAAAGGATTTGGTCACTGCAGAGCTTGCTCTGCTTGGATAATGCACAGAAGCTCTTCCCAAGAAGAGCAGCAGCAGCTTCATGGGATGTATCCAAAGTAATAGGCTCAGCATCCAGCAAAACTGAAGGAGACAAATAGAAATTAAATCAAAGGCTTTGTTCTGTCTTTCTGCCACTAAGCCCAGCTGCTGTTAAAAGAGGATAAGACACAAACTCCTTGTCCTCAGGTGGCTGAGATGAATGGCTGTGTCTGCTCCAGGACATGCCAATGGCTCTGCTTCAGCCTCTCCCTTGCTGGCTCATGGAGATAAACTTTTCTTCTTAAGCAAAATTGCATTTTTCAGTCAAACTCTGCATCTCCAAAAGAATTAATATGAGGCTGGGCTAAGCTGTGCATCTGTATCCAGGAGGCTTAAGTGCTAAAATACTTGGCAGGGAGATGCTCCTCCTCTTCTCTCCTTTAAACTGTGGCTCTGTTTCCATCATGTTTTGAGCCGAGGCCCTAAAATTTGCAGTTCAAAGTCTCTCTATGGGAGTATTTGTAAGATGTAGCAAAATAAACTCAGCCATGGAATAAAGAGAGAATGGAAAAAGTAATGGAAATTTTGCACTGAGATGAGGTGTAACATTGAATGGCTCCTCCAGCTCTGCTGCAAGCCAGGCTTGATGTGGGAATTACAGGGCAAGAAATTTTTATGTTAAACACAAACAGAAACATTCCTGGTAAATCTGTGTTGTACCAACACTCAACCAGACTTGGGGAAGCCCAGAACACTTCCTTAAACTCTTTGTCAAATGAGAATGCATTTAGTTAGTGCTTAGGGGTCACAGTTTGGGGGACATTTCCCAAAAAGTGGCTAAGCTAAGGCTCTTGGTGTTTTGGAGCAGTCTTTTACTAGGGGCAAGAATTTTTTGTAGCATGAAGCCCTTTTTGGTTCTTTTAAAAAATTTTATTATCGTTTTAATAGCAAGTCAGATTTTTAGAGCAGCTCATTGCAGAACACAGTGCCAAAAATGTCACCCCTCCCAGTTTAGAGTGTCTTCCAGGGTGCTCTAACAATGCCCAAGGCACTGCCTTGTGCCCCAGCTGGATCTCCAAACTGTGTCACCTTCTCTCCTTGCTCTGCAGGAGGGAGAGCTGGAAATAAGGTCAGTTCCTTTCCCCAGCAAGGGAGAGGACATTGATGGGTGCAGATGGTGGGGGGATGGAAGGGGAGGATCTCCTTTAGCAGTCGGACTCAATGATCTTGGGTCTTTTCCAACCCTAATGATTCTCTGATTCCTTAGAAAAGGGTTTTTAATCATTTGCACTTCATTTGCACTGAACACGTGCAGCTGGGACGTGGCTTCCCTCAAGAACAGCGATTGGGGAGGATTCACAGTAAATGCTCAACAGCACAAGCAGGAACTGAAATCTGCCTTGAACAGCTGATGTTTAACATAAAAACCCCAAATCCACACACTGGGGAGCTGCTGAACACTTCCCCCATCCTTTTCCTCGTGCCTTTCCCAGTGGCCACACGCTTCTTGTCACAATGAGGGGGTGCAGTGGAGGCCGCACCCCCTTTGCCCCACTGTCCCCACGTGCTGTGTGTGTGCTGGGACAGCTGTCACAGACACCTGGGACACGCAGGAGCCCGTTCCAGTGCACACACACTCTGTGGTCACGCTGCCTGCCTGGCTCAGCAGGATCGAGAGGCTCAGTGAGGTGGTGTAGAGGTGTGCTGGGTATCCCTGAGTGCAGGATTTGGCCCAGATGATCCATCTGCCAAGGAACACGCTGCAGCACAGCCCTCAGTGAATCAGGAACGCTTTATCAGCACTGGAGCCTCCCTGGAGGCTCTGTGTCCTACATAGCCATGGAGTGGCAGGAGGAGGTTACGTGGCAAACCATGAGCCTGCTCTCCTTCTGGGTGACTCAGGGCTGCAGCCACAGAGGCACCCATCCCTCACTGCCTGGCCTTGGCTTTCACCTGGTGTGGGCTCCATGGCCTTGGAACCAGCTCTGTGTCCATGGAGGACCCAGCTCCTGGGGCCTGGGACAGCGCTGTCCCCTGGATGCAGCTTCCAGAATGGTCACAACAACCACAGTCTGGGCACAACATCCCCATGGAACACTCCAGGCCAGGGCAGAGTGGCTGGAAAGCTGGAAAAGGACCTGGGGGTGCTGGTGACATAGGCTGGACACGAGCCCAGGCGTGCCCAGGGGGCCAAAGGCACCTGGCTGGGATCAGGAACAGGGTGTCCAGCAGGCCCAGGGCAGGGATTGTCCCTCTGCTCTTGGCACTGCTGAGGACACAACTCCAATCCTGGGGTCAGTGTTGGGTTCATCATGACAAGAAGGACATTGAGGGGCTGGAGCTGTCCAGGGAAGGGAACAGGGCTGGGGAAGGGTCTGGGGAAGGAGCAGCTGAGGGAGCTGGGAAAGGGGGTGAGCCTGGAGAAAAGGAGGCTCAGGGGGGACCTTGTGGCTCTGCCCAACTCCCTGACAGGAGGGGACAGCCAAGGGGGGGTCAGGCTCTGCTCCCAGGGAACAGGGACAGGAGGAGAGGGAGCGGCCTCAGGCTGGGCCAGGGGAGGCTCAGGTTGGACACCAGGAGGAATTTCCCCATGGAAAGGGTGCTCAGGCATGGGAACTGCCCAGGGAGGATTGGAGTCCTCCATCACTCGAGGTGTCCAAGGAACTCCTGGATGTGGCACACAGTGCTCTGGGCTGGGAACAAGGTGGGGATTGGGCACAGCTCAGACTCGATGATCCCAAAGGTCTTTTCCAGCCTAAATCATCCTGGGATTCTGTGATATTAATGAAGAACACCACCAGAGCATGTTCATCTCTAACAAAACACACAGTGCACACTTTGCCATGTCCCAGTTATCCCTGTGAACACGTGTGGGTGCACACACAAGTTCCCTTGCTGGCTCAGGTGATTCCGAATTTCCTATTCTCTATCCCAGCTCTCCAATCTCACCAGAGGCGCTCTAAGTCCAGGATTTTAGACAGACTCCATATTTGCAATAGTTCCCCTGGAGCAGGATGTGGCCCAAGTTTGTAATTTCCCATTATTTCCCCCTTTTATTTTTTTCCTTCCCCAAATTTCTGGCAGTTTCCTGGGAATTGCCGCTTTCTAAATAAATCTATAAGAATTGGCAAACTTGGATAAAATTGGAATACTTCATTCTGGTTTTGAGTCCTAGGAAGTGTTTTGGGTAGAAGCATTGTGAGCACATTTTGAGGAATGAATTTCTCTCATCTTCTGTTGAGTTGTAGCAGATTTTAGAAGCAGCAGAAAAAGCCTGCCTTGAGCACAGAAATATAGCAAAGTGTTTTCAGAAAAAAAAAAAAAAAAAAAAAATTTGGGAAAATGTGAAGACAGGAAAGAGTTGATTGTGCACATTTGATGTATAGAACCTTATGGATCCAGCTGGGACATGTAAGCAATACTTGGGCAGGAGAAGCCTTAATTTTGCCAAAATTTTGGGAGGTTGCTGTGACTTCAGGGACTGCCCATCCCACCAAAATTTTATATTGTCCAAAACAAGACCTGTATAGGCCATGGTGCTGTTGATATAATACTGAGTAGGGAATATTTAGGTGTTTAGGTTGGAAAATAGGCAAAATAACTTTGTAAAGGATCTTGTAACTTCACCCCTGCACTTTGCAGAATAAATCCTGAACCTCTTAGAACTTCAGCATTAATTCAAAAAAGAAATATGTCTAATGAAACTTAATGCAATAAGTATTGATTTATCACAACATGCAAGTCTCCATGAATATTTCTGTACAATTCTTGCCTGTTTAAAATGTTCCTGTGCACAACATCCCTCCAGAAATGCCTAAAAGCCAAAATTATTCCACAATGACATTGGATGTGATACTGTTCTTTTCAATCTCTTGCATTGGATATTCTGGACGCACAAAGCTCTATTTTTTTTTTTCCTGAGATCTTAAAAAAAAATTATGGAAGCTGCTGGTGCACGTCCCTAATACCTGCACTGAGTAGCAGCTTCAGCAGCAGTGGGAATGTCAGAGGATCCCAAGGATTTTTTACAGTCTGATTTACATTATAATACAGATTAAGGAGAGTGCTTGCCTTTCAAGAGTTTAACAACATCCTTTTGTCACCTTGTAAGAGCACCTGTAATTCCTCTAACCAGGAATTACTGCAGGGAGCATCACTTGGGTGTAAATTTGCCGAGATGAGCTTTTTCCTTTCCCCAGAGTAACTCCAGTGTCTCATCCAAGCTGGAGTTCCCAGTGCTCCCAGCACCCTCTTGGCGCTGGTGTGTATTTCCAGTTTGGATGGGGCTTGGAGCAACCTGGGAGAGTGGGAGGTGCTCAGTGGTGGGATGGGATGAGCTTTAAGGAATCACCCTGGGATGATTCCGTGGTTCTGATTGTTTGGGACCTCCTCAGAGGAGCAGGAGCAAACGGGTGATGCCAGCCCAGCCCAGTGCCCAGGGCTGGGAGCAGAGCAGCCTGGTTGGCCCTCAGAAGACAGAGGCTGTCAACTCGAGCCAGCAGTGTCCCAGAAACCCCAGGTGACCCGTCCTGTAGAGGCAGCAGGTTTTATCAGCCAAGGCCTGCATCCTGGCAAGAGTCTCCTCTGTGCTTTCCCACAGGACATCGTGTTAGTCATCCCTAATTATTCAGCTCTACTTGAGCAAAGCCTTGTCTCTGTATTTTTTCTTTTTTTCTTTTCTTTCTTTTTTTTTTTTTTTTTTAGCCTGAAAACCCATATTTAAATAATAAGGGGTGGGAGGCATTTCTAATCCCGGCTGGATATTTCCTAAAATGCACAGAGGTAAATCCTGAGCAGACAGATGCTCTGAGAATGTGCTGGTTCATTCCTTGCCCGCCTCGGGCATGTAAAGCCAGGCTTGAGCACAGCTTATGCCAGGCTCTGCCCTGCTCCGAGTCTCTTGGACTACTTCCCTGTCCTTTCTGATGGATTTATGATTTTGTGATGTTTGTGAAGCCTTTCTGGGCTTCATTTACACCCCAGTCCTGCTGTAGGTACCTCGTCCCTCCCACACGACTCCTCAACACCTCTTCCCCCGTCTTGCTGTTGTAAACCCAGAAACTCTGATTTTTGATTATTGAGGGGTGGGGAAGTATTTGGGATCAGCAGAGGGAGATGACAGAGCTCCTAGGCCATGTGGAACAGGGGTGTTTATGGGAGTACTGAGGAGAAGAGCTGGTTGAATGTGGGGCTGTTTCTTCAGCAGAAAGATGAGGATGTGATAGAGCCAGGGACACCCAGCAGTGACCACAGAGCAGACCTCCCTTCCCTCAGCTGTGAGAGGAGATTAAAATACTTCTTGAAACGGGAACACCACGTGTGCAATTGTGGGGTGCAGAGCCCCCCGGAGAGAGGGAAATGCTAGACCCAAACCCATGTGGGGGTGGTGGCAGAGGTTTCCTCCAGCCTCCTCCCACCCTCCGCTCATCTCCATTCCGGTAATTTCTGCTGAGGAGGCTTAGTCTTGCTTTATAATCTTGATTTGGAGTTTCATTATAAATTACTTGAGTCTCATGTGCCGTTTTAAATTGATTCGTTATGCCAAGTACTTGCCAAACACCTAATGAGGGTCTAAATCGGTCCGTATGTAACAAGGCAGCGATTCAATTCTTGTGAGCACTCTGACAAAAGCCTCGGTTATTGCTGTCACTTGCGTTTTGGGACCTTCCCGCACACATCCACACCCCAAACCCC
>VWYP01006935.1:94636-106840 GCA_013400435.1 Pycnonotus jocosus | reverse complement strand
CCCAGATCCGTCGCAGGCATTTCATGGTTCCGAGCGCCTGCCCCGTTATTTATTGTTATTATAAACGCTGCTATTTTCGGCTGCCTCGCACATGAGCGCCGGGCTGGGAGTTCGCCCGGCGGGGATTGGTATTAATGAGAATGGGAGCAGCTCGGGGCGGGGGAATCGCTGCTCCGTCTCCTCCAATCCATTCACAAAGTCTGTGTGGCAGCTCCTAAAGACCGACGGCAGAAATGGAAATTAATCAAACGAAGGGGCTATTAAGCCGCAGCACATCAAAGAAAGCCCGAAAGTCTTCACATCATCAGTGAGGAAAGCTTTTATCTCTTTCTAACAAATGTTAGAATCCAGACACAGCCCTGATGGGCTCTAAAGATCCATTAGGAGGGTGTGAATAATTATAATTGCCACCCCTAATCACATCTTTCCTCGATTTCAGGGTACTCCAGGAAGGAATGTCAACACCTGCAACCCTTTTAACAGATCTCAGTGTGAGGCACCACAGGGCATTGCAGGGCCCTGGTGACAGGGATGGGGGAACGTGTGGTTCAGTTCCTTTTCCCCCAAATTTTCTGCATCACCTTGGGAAATAGTCCCAGTTATCTGTTTCATGGGCTCAGGAATGGTTTCATGGACTGTTGAATGACTCTGCTTCCTGGGCTAAGGAATGATGGACTGAACCAGATGTGGGCACTGCCTGATGGAATCATGGAATGGGTTGGAAGGGACCTTAAATCCCATCTCATTCCACCCCTGCCATGCCAGGGACACCTTTCACTATCCCAGATTGCTCCAAGCCCCGTCCAACCTGGCCTTGGACACTTCCAGGCATGGGGCAGCCACAGCTGCTCTGGGCAGCCTGGGTTGAGCCTCCTGGCTTTTCCCTGACCCTGATTTGCAGTTCAGGTATCTTTAAATGGTGAAGCAACCTCCAAAATCCAGGTCCAGGACTTCTGCTGTCCCTGCTCTGTGTTTATCCCTGCCCTTGAGCTGGGCAGCTGGAGGAAGTGGTTGCATTATCGCTCACATCAATTTTGGGCCATTCCTGCAAACTTTGGGGCTCGACCCATCTTTTTTCCTCTTTGTTTTGGACTCAAATGAGCAGAGATTGGCCTCAGGTCCCAACTCCCTGTCTCCTCCATGCTGCAGGCTCCAGCAGCTGAAGCTTTTCTGCCGAGCTCCTGATGAAATGTCAGCGTGGGGCTGACACCAGGGCTGGGAGCTACCGCGAATCATCCTCATTAAAAGGCATTTCCAGTTCAGCTGCACAGACCCTTCTCACCCTCTTTGCTGCCATGGCAGAGCTATTAAAAACTGCTGTGGAAGGCAGGCAGCAGTCGATGGGCACAGGCAGGTACAGCTGCAGCCCTGTGCAGGAGGCAGCGGGTGAAAAACACATTCTCTGAGTCATTCCCTGTGCCAGGAGCAGGAGGTGGATCTGCCAGCAGCATCTCAGTCTGAAAGGAGATGATTTCTCCACCTGAAAGGAGATTGTAGCGAGATGGGAGTTGGCTGTTTCTCCCAGGGAATGAGCGACCGGAGGAGAGCACACAGCCTCAAGCTGTGCCAGGGAAGGTTCAGGCTGGACATCGGGGGAATTTCTTCATGGAAAGGGTGTTTGAGCATTGGATGGGGCTGCCCAGGGAGCTGGTGGAGTCTCCATCCCTGGAAATGACCAAGAAATGACTGGATGTGGCATTCAGTTCTCTGGACTGGGTGACAAGGTGAAGATCAGGAACAGGTTGGAGTTGTTGACCTTGGAGGTTTTTTCCAACCTTGGTGATTCTGGGTTTCTGTGATAGTAAAGAACAACATCACTGGAGCACATTAATTTCTAGTAAAATGCAGCAAGGCCAAAGGCACCTGGCTGAGATCAGGATCAGGGTGTCCAGCAGGCCCAGGGCAGGGATTGTCCCTCTGCTCTCGGCACTGCTGAGGACACACCTCCAATCCTGGGGTCAGGGTTGGGTTCATCACGACAAGAAGGACATTGAGGGGCTGGAGCTGTCCAGGGAAGGGAACGGAGTTGGGGAAGGGTCTGGAGCCCCAGGAGCAGCTGAGGGAGCTGGGAAAGGGGCTCAGCCTGGAGAAAAGGAGGCTCAGGGGGGACCTTGTGGCTCTGCACAACTCTCTGACAGGAGGGGACAGCCAGGGGGGTCGGGCTGTGCTGGCAGGGAACAGAGACAGGAGGAGAGGGAACAGCCTCAGGCTGGGCCAGGGGAGGCTCAGGTTGGACACCAGGAGGAATTTCCCCATGGAAAGGGTGCTCAGGCCTTGGAAGAGGCTGCCCAGGGAGGTTTGGAGTCTCCATCCCTGGAGGTATCCAAGGAACTCCTGGACATGGCACTCAGTGCTCTGGGCTGGGGACAAGGCCAGGCTCAGTGTGACTCTGGGGTGACAGGGGGGCTCCTTGCTGGGAATGGAGGCACTTTGGCACAGGGGCTCCTGGGGAGGTCTGTCTAGAGGTGGTGGTTGTCACCTGAAAGGGGATTAGTTGGGAAGAAGGGTATGTGTAGAGTGTGTGTAGGGTGTGTGTAGGGGGTGTGTAGGGTCTCTATGGCCAGCAGAGGTTCCTCAGTACCCCAGCATATCCCCAGCCCTACATTATCCATGTGCCCTGGGCTCTGGCACTGCTGCATTCCCACAATGCTGAAGGTGGATCTGGGTGTTGCAGGAGCAGGAGGATTTAGCAGGATTTCCCTGTTGAATTCTGGCTTATGACAACTGTTGAGCACGGAGGGATTTTTGGGTTCATTTTCTCTAACAGGCTCTGCCATCCTTGTGCATTTCCCAGCCGTGAGTCACAGCTCATCCTCTGCTTCTCCCCCTCCCTGGCACCTGCAGGCACCTCCTGAGGGTTTGGAAGATAATAACAATGATAATATCTTGTGCAGGGTTTTCTCTGACTCTGTGCTGCATGAGGGCTGGGAATTCACCCTCTGAGTGAAAGATAAGGCCTTCCATCCCTGCTGGGTGACAGGGGCAGCACAGAGGGGACCCAGCCCACACTTGGCCACATCAGGCAAGAGCAGCATGACCATGTGTCTGGGGTACCTGGATGCTCCTCACGAGGGACCAAATGCAGAAAACTCAGATACAGAAATAAATCCTGGCAATTAAAAAAGCATCTCCCAATTGACCGTTTATTAGGAGGGGTGTCATAGAGCTTTGCTGGCCAGAGAGAAGCTGCAGAAGCATGTCCTGGTGGGGATTTCCATGACATCCTCTCTCCCAGCCACCCCTGGTCCTGCTCCCACCAGCATCTCCATCCTCTCCCTCCACTCTGCTCCCATCACTCCCCAGCCAAAATGACTTTACCAGGAGGAAAAGCTGTGAGAAAATGGCAAAGTCATGTGATTTTCTCTCTCTAGGCTGTTCTGGATCTCATTTTGTGCTTCCCCAAGAGAAAGGGGGAACAGCAGCAGAGAAATCACCAGATTTACACTGAAAAGGAAAGCAGGCAGCAGACAGAAATAGGGTCAAAGGGAAGAAGACACTTGGTCATTTTGAGGAGAGTTCCTGTTTTAAGAAGGCCCCTCAAGTTTCTTCCTCTCTCTTGCTGTAAATGATTCAATGATTTATATTTGCAGCAAACCCTTCCATCTCAGAGTCATTTCTGTGTGCAATGACTGCAGTGAATTAACGGTGGGCACTGCCTTTGGAACCCACATTAATTCTGTAGTGGAATAAAACTCCTCCTCAATAGTGGCTGCTACTTTTTTTCTTGTCTGTCCATTTATAATTAAGATTTCTTAATTCTTTTGTTAAGGGCAGGGGTTAAAGGAGAGGAAGAGCAAGACTTCAGCAATGCTTTCTGTGAAGGGTGAGCTGCACCAACGAAGCAGGCAGTGAGTCAGCATCCTCTCCTGCCTCTGCTGGCAGCAGAGCTGTTGCTGGGGTGACTGTCACAGGTGACAGAGCAGATCAGCCTTTCCGGTGTCCCCAAGCCCAGCCAGGACATGTTTTTCCCGAATATATCAAAGCAAACCAAAAGGCAGGCTGCAGAAATCCTCCATTCTGCCCCCCAAAAAACCACCCACCCCCAAATTGGTTATATTGTCATCTGGGGCTTAGAGAAAAGGGAAAAAGGAACAGGGTGATTTTGGAGATTGTGTAAGAAAAGTAATTTGAGAGAATCTTGCGATAATTGTTTCAGAATTAATTTGTTATTGCTGGCTCTTGTTGGAAAGGACGTGGGTCAGCAAAGAGAACCTGACCTGTGGCACCCATGGGTCACCTCCTGCCTGGACTGTCACCCATCACACCCCTAGTCCCGACAGGATGATTAAGAAGGCAAAAAATGACTCATCTGCTCCCCCCCACTCCATTTTCAGCCTTGCAAACAGGAGATTTCTGAGTGGGGCTTCAGGGGTTTTCCCCAGAAGTGCTGCAGCTGACAAGCAGGAAATCTGATTAAAAATAAATCACAGGGATGAGCTGCAGAGCTCGTGTCTCTGAGCCCTTTACAGACAAATTCCTTTATTCCAAAAATTTACTGGTTTGGGTTTTCCAGCTCCTCTGCCAATGGCTGGGGAGCGTTTGGGAGCTCCAACTTTACCTGCAGGCTCTGCAGATCTACAATAATCCAGATTTTACAGCTAAATGCAGCTCTACCAGCATCCAGATATTGCAGCTAAAGTCCCCACCTGTGTTTGCAAATAAATTCATCTCCCCTGGACAAAATGACCCTTTGATAACAGCCTTACAGCTGAGGGAAGGGTTTTATAGCAAACCAGTTCCCAGCACTGGTGATCCAGGGTTAAACTGGCCGTGAGAATGGGGAGGACAGACAGAAGGGTCTTGAGGCAAAAGAGAATTTCCTCTGGATTTCCAGCTGGAAAGGGAATGATGACAATATTGCACTCAGGAATGGCTCAATATTACACCTCACCTATTCAGGGTGTGGTTTTTTCTCTCAAAGCTCTGCCCAAACATTAACTTATGAACAGAGGCCAGGAAAGTGGGGCTGCACTGATGTGTTTGGCCCAGTGACCTGTGCAGGTTTTAGATTTCTGTTTAGTCACTTCCTTTGAGACCAAAAAGCCCAAGGACAGAGTTGCTGGGGGATCCAGCCCTCAGGAGCATCCTGGTCTCTGTTGTGGCTCTCTCATTGCAGCCAGGCAGAGTCACTCTGTTTCTTTCCATGATTTCATCAAACTCTAATGGAAGTCTGATGGCTTCAGGGTAATTCTACCACTGTGACTTTGCTCCTGTGTGTGTTGGAAGGCATAAAAATGTGAACTACAAAAGAGGATTTTCTCTCCCTTCTCAGTTTCCTCTCCCTGTAGGTTTCCTGCTTTAACCACCAGCAGTTTCACATTGTGCAAAACGTGATGTGTGATTTTGGTGAAAGGCAGATGTCCTTCAGTTTGTTTTTTTGAGTTTCACAGTTGCAGGAAGGCTGGGGATTCCCAGAGCTGGGTTGGGATGCCCAACCCTGTTCATCCTTCAAGATCTGGGATGCTCTGGAGAACAAACCTTGCTTTCCAAGGGCTGGTTCGTCCCCAAGCTCAGGGTGTTGATGCACAGGTTGCCCCATCCAGGCCAGGTTGGATGGGGCTTGGAGCAACTTGGGATAGTGGCAGCTGTCCCTGCCCTTGGCAAGGATGGAATGGGATGGGATTTAAGGGGGTGGAATGGGATGGGATTTAAGGGGGTGGAATGGGATGGGATTTAAGGGGGTGGAATGGGATGGGATTTAAGGGGGGGGAATGGGATGGGATTTAAGCTCTGTCCCCACCCAAACCACTCTGGGATTCTGTAATTCAACAAATGGTGGCTCTCCTCCATCAACACGTGACTGATGGGCCAAGTGTCCCTCTGGAACACACCATGATGGCAGTGCCTCATCCCTCATTATGTGCTCCTGGACTGTGCCAGTCAAACTCCTGCAGCCTCAGATTCCATCTCACTCCTTCCTAACACGATGTTGACTGAACGAGCAAATGAAAAGCCACAGAAAAATCGGGAGGATTGTGGAAAGGCAGAAAAATCCGAGAGACAGAACACGGTCTGAAGGTCCTTGATGGCTGCCAGGCGTCCCCGCGGCTGTCACCGGGATCTGTGCTCAGCTGAGACAGCTCCCTGCCCTCCAAACGTCCCCTCCTCGCCCAGCTCCCACGGATCTCAGTGCTGAGAGGCTCTGCTGCCTGGTGCCAGGCAGGGGAGGGTCGAGGCTGGCTCCAGCCCAGCTGCCCAACACAGAAAAAAACGCTTCATTTCCCTGATGCGATTTATTTTTCTGAATAAAACTGGCCAAAGTGTGGGGAAAAGGTGGAGAGGGTGTGTTTCAAAAATAAACTTCTGAGCCTGCACAAGGGATGCTTTGTGGCACAGCGGTGATTTACAGATCCCCGGGTTTTCTATGGAAGGCAAAACCTTTCTCCTTAAAAACAGAGTTGTTTGTGCAGCTGGAGCTAGGCACCAAAACACCCAGAATGTCTTGGACATCCTCTGAAAATTCAGCTTGAAATACTGCTGGAAAGAGACCGAGCCCATATTTTAGGGAAAATTTTTCCAACCACATTGATTTAGAGGGAGATCAATTGCTGGTTTTGGTTGTAGGGCCTGACACCAAGAGCTTTCCCTGCTGTGGGATGGCATTGCTCTGCTTAGGGAGGCTGTGAAGGCTCGTGTCACCTCACTGAGTGACTGTCACCAATCACAACCAGAAGTGACATCCACAGAATAAATTATTCAGGGGCCAAACAGTCCCCCCTGGCCCACATGATGCTTTTTACTGCCAGAAATTGGGGGTTTCACATCTTTATGCTGAGTCTTTGTCTGGCTCAGCACCGGTGCTCTTCCAGCACCACCTTGAATCCCTGAGATGTCCCTGATTTTCCTGCTCCCCTCTCTGAAATGCAGCTCATCTTCCCCTCCCGCGGACACTGGTAATGAAAACACTGTTGTCTCCCAGGATTTGTGGTTAAATTGCTTTGTCAATGTAATCTTAGACCTTAATGACCAAATAATGCCCTGCAACAGGAGTCCTTGGGTATCGCTTTGCTGTCATTGTGGAGGCCTTGGAATGTGATCCTCATTCCAGGGGAATTTGCATTAACATTGTTTGGCCATCATAATCCCACCCAGTTAATCACATTTTTAGGATATTGAAATGGGTCTAACTCCATCCTGAGCTGTAACCTCTGGATCCCCAAAGGTTGGATAGGATTTAGTTCCATTAAAGCCGACGGATGACGATGATGCTGAGTAATTTATCTGATCTTTTTTAGCCGCTCGAACTTGTTTTTCACTTCCCAAGAAATGCTCTTGCTCAATCCTCAGCTTTGTGGGAAACAACCCTTGAAAAATAGGTGCTGTCCACGCTCGGTCATTTTGGGGTATTGGTTCAATTTTCACTTCCCCCCATTCCCCTGGCCTGTTCTCTGAAGGGATCCAGCAGTCAGAGAGGATCCCAGCGTGTTTGGGGTCCTGCTGTGCCTGGTGCTAAATGTCCTGTGTGAGAGAGGCATCTCCAGTTTTCCCTGGGGAGCTCCCAGTGATGCTTTCCACCTGTGCCTAGAGCTGAGCAAGCTGCAGGATTTACTCAGCACTGGGTTTTCCTCCCTCTTCCGTATTTCAATATCTTTCTCAGCTGAGAAAGAGAAACAACTCTGCAACTGTGAGTGTGGTAAAAAGTTTCTGGTGTAGGATTGAAATAGACTCCAGGTGGGAGGCGAGAAATACTCCCTCAATGTACAGAGGAGAAACTGAGGCACGGAGGGATTGAAGGATTCACTCCATGGCTGAGCTATACCTGGAGTCTGACTAAGACAGCGACAGGAATAGGAATGGTGTGCTCCAGAGTGAGAGCTCTAAATCCATCCTGGGAAATCAAGACTCAGTTCCCATCCTTCCTGCTGTCTCCCTGGATGACGTTGGCAGAGAATTTGTCTTACCCCGGAGAGGGAACCCTCACTGGCTGCTTTTGTGGCTTGGTGAGGAGGTGAGATAGGATCCCTGATTTCTGGGAATGAGATGGCCCCCTCTTGGATTTAAGGTCCCTATTCCCATTGGGAATAGCATCCCAGTTCTTCTGGAAGGGTGTGAGCTCACGGACTGCAGGGATGTTCCCACCTCCTGTCTCCACAAGGGAGAAGGTGAGGATGGCAGCACTGGCCAGTCTGGAACCAGAGGTGGCATTGTTCAATTTATTCCCTGATTGCTGAGAGTCAGGACAAGGGGAAATGGCCTCAAGTTGTGCTGATGAGGTTCAGGCTGGATATTAGGGAAAATTTCTTTCCCAAGGTGTGGCACTATCACCGTCTCACCAGGTCAGTGGTGGAGTCCCCATCCCTGGAGGGATTTAAAAGACACATGGATGTGGCACTTGGGGACATGGTTTAGTGGTTGCCTTGGCAGTTAGGTGGACAGTTGGACTCTATCACCTTAGAGAGCTTTTCCAACCTGAACAAGTCCATGATTCTGGGATTGCTCCAAGTTAATCTCAGACGGTTGGGTTGATGCTGAGCTGTGTTTGCTGCCAACAGTCCTGCCTGTGACTGGGGACCTGAGTGACAACCTCGAGCCTTTCTCCATGATGTTTGTCCATTCTGAGCAGCAGAGCAGGGCTCATGTTCCTGAATGGAGAAACCTGGAGGGGGTTAAAGCTGCCCTGCCTGGCTGGAGCAGTTGGGGCTTTGCTGTGGAAGAGCAGACAATGCATTTGCAGTGCATTAAGGTATTATTGTAACTGCGTGTGTGCTGAGAGGTTTCTGATCCCACGAAATAAAGACGAGCAGATTTGTCCCAGATTTATCAATGGAAGCAGAGTTCCCACTGAAACAGGAGGGAGGGGAAGGTGGGTGAGATCCTGCTCACAGCCAGGCTGGATTGCATACACTCTGTCTGGCTGCTGGTGCTACCAAGGGGAGCTTTATGGGAAGGACAACCCCAAAATGCTGCTTGAGAGGCAATGGGATTCCTTAAGAAGGAGGGAAAATTTCAAGGTGGAAGCCCCATGGCTGGGAATAACTGAGAATTGGGGTGAAGATCCCACGTGTTTTGTGCAGCTCATGTCACCCAGGGGTGGGATGCTGGGGGAATTCATCTCATGGTCTGGGTCTGGCTGTGGAAAGAGGGAAGTTGTTCACCCCATCTGCTTGGAAATCTGCCCTGAGAAGGCCATTAAGGGAGGAAAAGAGTAATGCTTGCTCTTCTTCCTCATAGAAACTGCATGTGCTGTTCCCGGGCAGCCTGTGGATCATTGCACAGGGGGATTTCTGAAATGGCCGTTAGGAACAAAATTAAATTTGTTGAGACCAGATGCAGCAGAAGAGATGGATGAAAAAGCAGAAGGAAATTTGCAGAGGGAGCACTGGGACATCTCGCATTAGACAGCAAATCACAGCCGAGAGGAGATGGTTTGGTTTTGCACCAAGTTCCCAGCTTATGGGAAAGCTTTGGCCAGGTTGGACACCAGGGAGATTTCACTTCCTCTGAGCTTTTATTCCCCTTCCCCTGTGCTCAGACCTCCAGGTTTTGAAGCCTGACCTAGACCACCTCTGTGTCTGCTTGACAAATGCTGGGCTCGCTGCAGCTCCTGCAAACAAACCCCTCCAGGGAAGATGTGCGAGGCTGGCAGGGGCTCACAGGGGAGGTGATGCTGTTGCTGCATCCCCGGTGCTGCCCCAAAGCTCGGCTGGAGACCCAGGGGAAGGCAGGAGCTGAGGGGAAGGGCTGGGGAGGATCTACCCCCGGGCTGCTCTCCGCCTGCAGCGCTGCTGCCCGCCTGGCACAGCCTAATTGACTTTGATAGGATTACAGGGAAGCAGCAGAGGAGTAAACAGGGCCAGGAGGCCACGACGTGCTGGGGCCGCCAGCTCCCGGAGAAATCTCAGCGCGACTCCCGACCAAAGCCGCCGGAGCTCAAAGGGTTAATGTCTGCTGCTGTGCTGCAGCTATGGGCTAAGGGCTTAATCCTGCTGCTCTTAAAGGAAAGGCTTTCCCAAGCAGCATCCCAAAGCTCTGTGCCTCTAATTCCTGATGGGTTTGCCCCTGACAGATGCAGAGTAAATTATTGCAATTATGGGAGTTACACCTTGTGCCTCGAGCCTTGTGTCCTCAATAAATGTTTATGGTTTGAGGCAGCCTCGTTTGTTTGCTTGAGACCAGACGACTCTGATTTATTGGCAGAAATCCTAGCAGGGAAAAGAGATGAGCCAGACAAGTTTTTAGCTGCTGCACACATATATGTGGTGAAGGGATGATGGTTATTTCTTTTTCATGAAAATAAAGCCTCAGACTTGGGTGTGAACTGTTGCTTATTTTTCCCAACCTACAAGGAATAAGGAGAGCTCAAGGGTAATGGTGCTCCAGGGCTTTGCTTCCTGCCTTGTCTGGGTTTTGGGATGGCTGGGAGATGCTGTGGGTTGGAAAGAAGGAGTGGATGCTCTCATGGGTTGGAAGGGAGGAGTGGATGCTCTCACTGGGACCGTGTTGCTGGTTAGGACCTCAAACTGCTGCAGGAATGGTGGGGGAGCAATTTCCCAATTCCCTCCTCCCAGGAGATCCACACCCTCAAGGAAAACAGATGCCAAAATCAGGGCTTAAAGCCAAGGATGGAGGTGGCAACAAAGGGACTTGGTGTCCAAGTCTGGGGCAGGGTGACATGGCCTGGAGAGCCTGTCCTGGTGTGGGAGGGTGGGTGAGCTCCACCTTTCCATGCACACTTTCCTGGGCTCATTCCCTCAGGAATCCTCCTGGATTTCCAGTGGCAGAGGGTGTTTCCCCTCTGTCAGCAAAGAGGTCAGTGGGCTCAGCTCAGCCAGACTCCATCCTCACTGTTCCTCTGCCTTTCAGAGTCTGGAGTCGGCTCTTACACCAATATTTATTGTTGTTCCCTCCCCAGATCTGGGTATTTTGGACAGCTTGTTTCTGATTTAAAGTATAAATAAGTTTGATCTTTTCATCTGTTGTTCTCCCTACCTTCTGGAGGCTGTGCTGGTTAAAAATAAGTGGGATGATGAGCTCAAGTGGGGATGGTGAAAGGGTTTTAACCTCCATCGTGGCAGGACCACCCATCTGGCTCCAGAAGGGAACATGGGCTCCCTCCTGTCCCCAACCCTCATGGTCCAGCTCTTGGTCTAGTGCAAAGCGTCCCTGCCCATGGCAAAAGGGTGGAATGAGATGAGTTTTAAAGTCTCTTTAAATCCAAACTATTCCATTATTTTTCCCGATCTGGAAACTTTCTGAATTGCCTAAATCTCCTTGGCAAGTGGCTGGGGGTTAAAGCTTTTCAGCTATTGCAGGGGGTTGGAAAAATGGGGATCCAGAGGAGAGCTGGCAGTGCAGAGATCAGAGGTTGTCCCTGACACACATCTCCTGGGAATGGGGTGTTTTCTGGCTCTGGGCTCATGCAGAGGAGGTTTTTGCCTGAAAAAGTCCCTTTTGCTCACAATTGAACTATTTGCTTAAGAAGACCAATTGAAGGGAGAAAGAAAGAAAAAGAAATAGAATGGCTTTGGCTTTCTTGATGGAAAGTCTGAAATGCAGGTTTGGGTTCAGCCTGGAACCTCCTTGGTAGAAGAGGTCTGGCTCAGCTTTGCTTCTGGGTTTATTTTGGTGGGGGGTGCACATGCACACACACACACACACACACACATGTGCACACACACCCGTGGACACACACACATGCACACGCTCTCCCAGACAGAGGAAAACAATCCCCAGCCTAACCCAGACGCTGATTCAAAACAACTGTTGGTTCTGGCCACGCTGTCAGCTTTCCACTGCCCACAGCCTCCCACCGTGTCAAACCGTAGCTGAAAACCAACAGGCAAACCTCAAAATTCAGAGTAAAATTGCATTTCACCTGGGGAAGGGCAGAAAAACTCCTTCTAGGCAGCGGCTCTGCCAGGAAAAGCCCCTCTCCTTGCTTGCAGCCCGCTGAGCAGCAAAGGATGCTCCAGGGGGAGGCTGAAGCCCCTCGGCGCTGCCTGGGGGATGGATGGGGCTCCCCCAAGCAGGGGCAGGGGAGGGGGTGCCCGCAGCTGCCGGGGGGCTGCAGGGCAGGGCCGGGGGGCTGGTGGGTGTCTCCGGGAGCGGTGACTGAGCGAGGCGGTGCCAGGGCTGGGGGCGGATTTTTTGAGAAGAGCCTCAGCTCTTCAGAGCAGCGGCAGCCGCTGGAGGAGTTGGGCGGCTGTTGCTCCCTCTCCGCCCGCAGGAGGAGGAAGAGGAGGAAGAAGAGGAAGAAGAGGAAGA
>VWYP01006935.1:78407-94610 GCA_013400435.1 Pycnonotus jocosus | reverse complement strand
GAGCAGCAGCCACCACAACCTGGGCTACACCGAGCCGCTGCCCCCCGCCGCCCCCCAGCCGGGCCCCGAGCAGCAGGAGGAAGAGGGCGAGGAAGGGGAGGAAGGCAGCATGACCGTGGTGGGAGGCGGCGGCGGCGGAGACCCTTTGCTGGAGGAAGCCCAGCATCCCCCTGCTCTGCTCGGGGGGGACCGCTACGATCAGCCCCCGGCACCGGCCGTGCCCCCCGGGCAGCCCGCGGGCACTGGAGGGGAGCACGAGTGCTGCGAGCGCGTGGTGATCAACATCTCGGGGCTGCGCTTCGAGACACAGCTCAAGACCCTGGCACAGTTCCCCGAGACGCTGCTGGGGGACCCCCGGAAGAGGATGCGCTACTTCGACCCCCTCCGCAATGAGTATTTTTTCGACCGTAACCGTCCCAGCTTCGACGCCATCCTCTACTATTACCAGTCGGGAGGGCGCATCCGGCGTCCCGTCAACGTCCCCATCGACATCTTCTCCGAGGAGATCCGCTTCTACCAGCTGGGGGAGGAGGCCATGGAGAAGTTTCGGGAGGACGAGGGTTTCATTCGGGAGGAGCAGCGGCCGCTTCCCGAGAAGGAGTTTCAGCGTCAGGTGTGGCTCCTCTTCGAGTACCCCGAGAGCTCCGGGCCGGCCCGAGGCATTGCCATTGTCTCTGTCCTGGTCATCCTTATCTCTATTGTCATCTTCTGTCTGGAGACCCTGCCTGAATTCAGGGATGACCATGACTATGAGGGAACTGGGGGGACCTTCGGGACAGGCGGTGGCCCTCTCCCACCTGATGTCTTCACCAACTCCTCATCCTCGGCTGCTTCCATGGTGTCGTCCTTCACTGACCCTTTCTTTGTGGTGGAGACTTTGTGCATCATCTGGTTCTCCTTTGAGCTGCTGGTCCGTTTCTTTGCCTGCCCCAGCAAGGCCACCTTCTGCAAGAACATCATGAACATCATTGACATTGTGGCCATCATCCCCTACTTCATCACGCTGGGCACGGAGCTGGCTGAGCGGCAAGGCAATGGCCAGCAAGCCATGTCCTTGGCCATCCTCAGAGTCATCCGCCTCGTCAGGGTCTTCCGCATCTTCAAGCTCTCCCGGCACTCCAAGGGGCTGCAGATCCTGGGGCAGACCCTCAAGGCCAGCATGAGGGAGCTGGGCTTGCTCATCTTCTTCCTCTTCATCGGCGTCATCCTCTTCTCCAGCGCCGTTTACTTCGCGGAGGCCGATGACCCCAGCTCGGGGTTCAGTAGCATCCCTGATGCCTTCTGGTGGGCCGTGGTCACCATGACCACCGTGGGCTACGGGGACATGCACCCCATCACCATTGGGGGCAAGATCGTGGGGTCTCTGTGTGCCATTGCGGGGGTGCTGACCATCGCCCTGCCCGTGCCCGTCATCGTCTCCAATTTCAATTATTTCTACCACCGCGAGACAGAGGGTGAGGAACAAGCCCAGTACATGCACGTCGGGAGCTGCCAGCACCTCTCATCCAGTGAGGAGATGAAGAAGGCTCGCAGCAATTCCACCCTCAGCAAGTCTGAGTACATGGTGATTGAGGAAGGGGGGATCAACCACAGTGCATTCAAACAGGCTGCCTTTAAAGCAGGCAACTGCACAACCACAAACAATCCCAACTGTGTGAACATCAAAAAGATCTTTACAGATGTTTAAAAACAAACCCAAAGCAAACGAACAGCAGCAGAATCTGAGGATGTGGTAAAACAATACCAATGACAATACCAATAATAATAATGCAAAGTGACTGTGTGTCGGTGTTGTGTGGAACATGCACCATCATCGGTCTGTGTGTGCCCTCGTTTTTATACCTTTATTTTTTTAGATCCTTCCTTTCTAAAGATCCAAAAGTAAAAGGATTTAAAATTCTCTGAAGAAGAGGACAGCTAAAGGGTAAAGAGAAGGAAGATGAAGACAAACCACACTCACTGTCGAAACAGGTGTTTGTTCTGCAACGTGTTGCAGGGTTGCTTTGCTTTTTGGGCTTTTGGGGAACCTCTTGCTTTGCTCCCGAATTTCCCCCTCTTTCCCTAAGGGCAGTGTGTAGCCAATCTCCCTTCCATCACATAACTTGTTGGATTAACAAACCTGGACTGGGTGGAGGAATGAGGAAAACATGAGGCAGAGCGTTCTGGGAGGGGGCTGGGAGGAAATAACCATTTAATTCTGCAGAGAGTCTCTGTTACCACATCGTTAAATGATGCTTAATATTGAAACATGTGATGTGCCATTACGGCACATCCCTGATTCCCTTTTTCCCCCCATTAGATCATTTACAAAATTCTAATCTGGTCAGAGACCAACTGCAATCAATGCTGATTTAAATAGAAAAAAAAAATATCCCCTAAGCCTTCATTTTCTATTCTGGATTCCCTTCCCCTGTAACCTGCTGGAATGATTTCCTCCAATGTCAATTTGTGGCCGTGCAGCAGGGATGTGTGCGGGAGGAGGGAGAGGAGAGGCAGGCTGGAATGTTTTCGGGAGCTGCTGGCACAGGGAGCGATGTCAGCACGGAGCAGGATCCACGACGGGCTCCCCTCCATGGCTGGGAGCCTCCAACCCACCCAGCCCGAGACAAAGGGATATTTCCTCCTCTTTTTGCAACGCCTTTGGAAGAGAAGCAGCCGCTCATCACCAGAAGATTAAAGTGGCGCACACGCCTTCCAGCGGAAGTCACTAATTCCGACCGGAGTGATGCAGTTGCCATGGTGACCATGGTTTCCTGGGAAACCCCCAAAGGTTGTCATGGCATCCCTTCTCCCATCCCCCCTGGTCCTTGCTCTTCCCGCAAAAAGCCTTTCCAGATGGTTCCAGCTCCTCCATCCCACAAGACATCGTGGCTCTGCACCCCCCTCCTGGTTCCTGTCCCGCTGCTCCCCCCGTGTGCCCAACAAAGCATCCACAGGCAATAAGCACCCCCAGATCCACCTGACCCTCACCTTGGCAGGGAAATCTGGGGATGGAGGCTCATCCTGCTCCACCGAGAATGACCCCAAACCCAGTGGGAACTGGCACCGAGCAGCTGCTGGGAAGCTTGGCCAGGGCACCTCGGCAGCTTTGTGAAAGGAGGGGGACAGTAAAAACCAGGATTGAAAAATACCCAAATAACCAAAAATCCCACCGGGAAAAATCACCGGCTTCATCTTCACGTGTGTGCCAGGGGCCATGGGACATCTGATGGGATCAGGTGAGCTTTGCATGAGGGAGAGTTCAATGGAGTCATAATGGTGGAGGTTTTTTGGACAAACCCCACGCTTTCCACTGCTTACTTTTATTTTCCAGCTTATCCTGCCGCTCTCGGGTATTTTTATACACGTTAGATAAAGTGGGATCATATCCCGTCGCTCCTCTGATTGTATTTGCTTTTTAGTGCTGTGGGAGGAGGAAAACCCTGCTGCTTCTCTGCAGCTGGATTGCTTCACTTCTGTGCTAAAAAGGTGATTTCAGTGGTTCAGTGCTCCCATCCAGCTTCTGCCATCGACACGGGCCAAAAGCAGCTTGGCCTCGAGAACTTTGGCTCCAGCTCTGCTCAGTTTTGCTGGATTTTTAGTTAAAAAAAAAGCCAAATTCCTCTGAGGTAACACATGGAACAGGGATGCTGTTAAATACTTACAGCAAAGAGAAATTTGGTCCCAATCTGTGCAAGTCACACCTTTCCCAAGGCAGTGGAGAGGGGGCCTTGTCCTGAGGGATGCCAGCCGTGCCAGAATTGGAGTTTAGCTGGGGTTTTTCCCAGACTCAGAAGGATCTGGATTGTTTGTAGCTCCCTCCCTTAGCCTCAGTCAATAAACCCAAGAAAAATGTCACAGGCCCTCCTTGGCTGCTGGGGTGTGATGGTTTTATTGGAGCTACCAGAGTTTTCATCAGCTGAGGGTCCAAGAGATGATCTTTATCAGGGAGATGCTCTGGGACCTCATGGGAAGTTACAAACCTGAGATCCCTTGTCCAGGATTCCTTGTCTGGGATAACTGGAAACACCTCAGTGTGCCTTTTCCTCAGGCTGCCAGTGGGCTGAAACGTCATTTCTGCCTACAAGCTCTCACTTTTTATTGTTTATTCTCTTTTATTGTTATTAAATTTTATTGTTATTAAAGCTTTCCCGCATGCCTGTTCCTAAAAGGAGGGTTTGAGTTTAAAAGCAGTGGAAACATCACACTCAGGAGAGTTTGCAGATGAGTTCTGGGTTGGTGATTTCCCCGTGGCAGCTGCACAGGGTACAGAAACCACATGTTCTCCTGGAAATGGCACAGAACAATTTTCAGTTTCTTTGTCATCTAAAATAAGCAGAGACCTTGCAGGCTGTTGGTTTGTTTTCCTGACTCCTCCTTGCCTGATTTTGTAGGAGCAGAGCAGTTTCAAAGGGGTTTTATTGACATTAAAAGATGCTTTATGGGACAGATGACAAGGATATCACTTCAGCCACTGAAGTAAAAGGCAGTTTGGCTTTGGTAGAATTCCAGAATGGTTTGGGTGGGAAGAGACCATAAGGATCATCCAGTCCCACCCCTGCCATGGGCAGGGACACCTTCCACTAGCCCAGGTTTCTCCAAGCCCAGTCCAACCTGGCCTTGGACACTTCCAGGAATGGGGCAGCCAATATCTCACCTAAATTTCCCCTTTTTCACTTCCAGAAAAATACTTTTCAGTACTGAGTGCTATCACTGAAAGACAAAAATTCACTGCTGCTCTGCCTTTTCCATATGCCCCAAAAAGTGAAAACTGGGAATATCCTTTGGATGTTCTGCCCTCTCTGCATCTTCCCTCCCTGCTGTCTCATGGGTACCATTCAGTGAGAGAAGCTGAGCCACTTGAGCCACCTGCTCTAGTGGAAGGTGTCCCATGGCAGGGAGCTGGAACTGGATGGTCTTTAAGATCCTTTCCAACCCAAACCATTCAGTGACTCTGATAAATACCTTCTGTTCCGTGCTCTGATGGCTCCTCTGGAACTGGCTGCTGCAGATGTTGTGCCAGGAATTGGAGAGATCCCTGAAACCCTGGGCTCTCCACGGCCAGCTGTTATTTAAGTGTGCCCCATTAGGACAAGGCAGTGTTTCAGCAGCCACTGGGAGTTCCAGAGGAGCCTTGGCTGTGTTGGGCTCCTGTCCCTAATGTGCTTAGAGGAGCAGGATTAGGGGATCAGCATCGGCGGGGCTGCTGTCTGCAGGCAAAGGGACTCAGCTTATTACACTCAGTGGAGGAAAGGGCATTACCATGAGCTCCTGGCTGGTGCTTCCCAGCCCCCCAGGAGCAGGGGAGCAGGGTCCCTGCAGCTCTGGGCAATCCCAGCCGTGGGCTCCTCTGCGATGTCCTGCCCATGCCCTGTCCTTTGTGCCTGTCACCCGAGAGACACAGTGACACTGAGGGATGGGAGAGAGGATGGAAGAGACAGCTCCCACCCCAGGGATGCAGCCCTGGGAGAATGGAGCTACTGCCGTGGATGCCTTCAGTTTATCACAGAGTCACAGAAAGGGTCGGGTTGAAAACAACCTTAAAGAACATCTTGTTCCAGCCCCCACATAGGGGCATTGGGTGCTGCAGAGCCTTGTACCTCCTGTTTTCTCTTTTCACAGACTCCTGTCAGTCTCTCTTTCCCTCTCCCTGTATTTTAGAACCTGTTCCCCTGTTTCAGCCCTGGATGTCCCCTTGAAATATCCTTGGTGCTGAGGGGGTGCAGCAGCCACAACCCCGACTCCTCCACTTGGTACTTTGACACCATCACCTTTTTCTCCTGCTTCCTTGCCGTCTTTTTTGTGTGTTTTCAGGCCTGAACTCCTTCAAAAGGTTCTGTTGTTCTCCAGCACAATAGATGCCCTTCGGGTGCTTGGGGTGGCCGGAGCAGAGCAGTATCCATCCCACCCCACGTGTGGACACAGACAAGGGCTGAAGATATCTCTTTCCTCTAGGAGGGTTAAATTTCTTCCCAGGCAATTGTTCCTGCTGCATGCCTTGACAAAAGAAGTCGGTTTTGTTTTTATTCCGCAGTTTATGGGCAATTAAGCAGCGGCAAAGGGCAGACGAGTGCTTTCCCCGGCAGAATGGAAGGAGCCAGGCAGGGTCATCGCTCCCAAGGGGTCTCTCCTGCAGGGATGTAGCACAAGGAAAGGGTGTTTGGCAGTGCTTGCTGTGTACGGGGAGCGTTGTGTGTAAAATCTCTTTAATTGTGTAGTTTGGAGCCCTCTCCTGCCAAGCTTTTAAAATATGCATATCTTGGTGCGAGCACACGGAGGCTCCACCGCCGCCGGAGGGAAGCAGGGCTCGCTTTTCTCTGGTTTTAAAATGCTGTAGCAAACGCTCTCCGGGTAGGCTGCAAAGCTGGGAGTGCAAACAGGCAGAGAGGGTTTAACTGGGCCTTGTTTTGCCCCTCAGCCTCAGTTCTGTGTGTGCCTGGAAGGAGACCTCAGTGCCTCGGCATCCTCATGCAGGGGAGCAGGGAGAAAAGGGATTTCTGGATATTGTGGATATTATCTATGGTCATTGTCATAGATTATCTTTAGGGTCCCTTCCAACCCAAAGCATTTGATGGTTCGGTGGTTACAGGGTGCTGTTTGCATGGCTGAGGTCCAGGCAATCCTGGTGGGTGCAGGGTGGCCTCAGCCCTCTCCCCATGCCCAAGGTGGGCACTGAGCTTGGAGGGATGGAGCTGTGGCTTCTTTTTCTTGGAAACAGTCCTGGGACCATGGCCATCACCACTTGGAGGAGGACCTTTGGGGGATTTTTCAGGTGCCCTGAGGTGCCTTGTCCCAGCTGGGAGTCACTTGTCCAGCAGTGGAGGGTGTTTGATCCATCTCAGGGGGTTTCTTAGGTCAGAAATGAGATTGGCACCAGAGGGAGGGTCCAGTGCCAGCCAGGCCTTAGGGAAGAGCCATCTCCCCACAGGGACACATTCACTGCCAGGGGATCCCTGCAGAGCTCCCCCAGCCCCAGAGGATCCTTACAGAGCTCCCCCAGCCCCAGAGGATCCTTACAGAGCTCCCCCAGCCCCAGGGGATCCTTGCAGAGCTCCCCCAGCCCCAGGGGATCCTTGCAGAGCTCCCCCAGCTCCATCTTCCAGCTCCTCCCAGCTCTTGCTCCAGGCAGAACTCTCCTGGCTGAGCCTGGGATACAATCAAGGCTCTCACTCAATCCTTGGCTCCCTGGACAGGCNCCAGCCCCAGGGGATCCCTGCAGATCTCCCACAGCTCCATCTCACAGCCCCTCCCAGCTCTTGCTCCAGGCAGAACTCTCCTGGCTGAGCCTGGGATACAATCGAGGCCTCTCACTCAATCCTTGGCTCCCTGGACAGGCTGATGGGTGATGGTGTCCCTGTCCCAGGGGTGTCTCTGTCCCAGGGGTGTCCCTGTCATAGGGGTGTCCCTGTCCCAGGGGTGTCCCTATTGCAGGGGTGTCCCAGGGGTGTCTCTGTCCCAGGGGTGTTTGTCCCCCTGACAGCTCTGTGTTGGCTGCTCCATGCTGGGAAGGTCTCAGGGCTCCTGCTCGTTGTCACTCAGCACATCCCAGTTTATGCTCCTGAAAACCATCCTGTGTGTGGAACAGGGACGTGTGCAGGGTCCTGCACCACCCTCACAGCTTTTATCCCTTTTGTTCCCATTTCTGGCAAAGCTCAGCCACAAACACAAACCCCGTGAGCCTCTCTGTGCTTTTCCTTCCACGACTAATGTGCTGCTCTGACACCCACAGGGTTCAGGGTCTGTCTGTGTCTCATCACTGCTCAGAGCCTGAATTTTTAGTGCTGAGGATGCTCGGCAGCAGGGCAGGGAAACCTCCCCGCATGAACATCCCCGCAGGGCGCCGTCACTTTTCTTCTCCTTATCAACCAAGACACGCTCAAATAAATTAGAACATGTCTCCCATCTCCTTCAGCTCCTCATTGGAGTCAGGAGTGGCTGGAATGCTCCCTGATCGCTGCTTTTCCCTGCTCAGTGCAGGAGCAGCTGCTCCCTGATGGCTCTGCACACTCATTGTGAGACCCCCGGCCCGGCCGCACCGACGGCAGCAGGCGCTGCTGGGTTTGTTTAGGAATGATTCATTTCCTTGAGACTTGTGATTCCGGTGCTTTTCTGAGCGTGTTGAAGCTCTGTTGCTCTGCTCCAGTGGTTGCATTTCATTTTTAGCATCTCTGAACACCCTGGCTGGGCAGGCTGGCGTTGGATGTGTGCCTTGTGGGGAGGATGAGCCTGTTGCCCCCTCTGCTCACCCCAGCAAGGCTGCAAAGTGCACTCAGGTTTATTTTGAGGCTGACCAGCACAGCTGCTTTGCTTTGCTTCCTCCAAAGCACCACCGTGGGCAGATGAGGAAAATCCTTTGGGGTTTTATCACGGTTTGCTCAGTGGTGGAAGCACTGAAGGCTCAGCCATGGCAGCAGGATCAGGGCTGGCAGCAGGGTCTGTGCTTGGGGTGTTGCCCCACAGGGAGCTAAAGGTTGGGATGGAGGATGGAAGGGATGAACACACACTCTGCAGAGTGTTTTCTGCATTTGCAAAGGGCTGAGTTTGCTCTTGGACTGAGTGCAGGGGAGGAGCTGCGTGCAGAGCGGGCAGTGGGTGATGCTGTGCCACTCAGGGGGGTTGGGTTGGCACTCCTGGGAAACGTGTCCCTGCTCCCAGCCTGGAGGGTGTGAGCACTGTGGCATTTGCTCCCTGGCTTTGGGGCAGGTGGGCTCCTCTGTGCCTCAGTTTCTCCCTCTCTAAGTGGCACTGAGCAGCTTCAGTGCTTGCAATGAAACTCCTGAGGAAGGAAGAGGCAGTTTTGAAACACAGAGCAAGAAGCGAGGACTCCTCCAAAGATTTTATGGGATTCAGCTTTCTTGGGGCTGGCAAAGCCTGCAGACCCTGCCCTGGGTACCCCAAAAATTCAGTTATTTCCCTTGGCTGGAGGGAAGCCTGAGATTTCACACAGCTTTCCAAGCTGCCAGCTCTGCCTTCAGCTCCCCATCAACATCCTCCTCTCTCATGATTTCTTCACTCTGCATCTTCCCTTTCCCACCCTTCTGGCCCATTTCTCCTGAAATCTCTGTGAATTTGAGGTTGAAGAACCTTCTCCTCCCTCCTGGCTGGTCTCTGCTTGGAGCTGTCACTGTGTCTCTGTAACAAGTTAACTTCATGTTGTTGCAGTGGGTCAGAAACCAGACATAAGAAATTTGGGCTTAAAATGGCTCTGGCTGCTGGGAATTTGAGTTAGCAGGAGGGATGAGGAAGGAGTTGCTGTGAACTTGATGTAGCGTTGAAGGTTTGAGGGCTTCTCTGCCTCTGCCTGCGCCTCTGTGGGTGCAGGTGCCTGGATGACATTCCACACTTTAAATCCCTCAGAATTAAGGCAGGAAATCTTTCTGCAGCATCAGAAACAAGCCTGGGCTGTTCTCTCTCAGGGCTGAAATTTTCAGGGGTGTCTCTCCCATCCTGGTTGAAAGATGCTCTGAGAAAGTGCAACGAGCCTGAGGAGGAGCAGGTGGGAAACACGACCTGGGCCCAGCTGTGGGAATTTGGCTTTATTGCTCCATTTTCTTGTCCAAACAGCCATGCAATTCCCTTGGAGGAGAGCTTTACACAAGCACCTTTATCGGCCAAGTGTGGCACTCAGTCAGAGATAGCAGTTAATTTGATAAGATCTGTTTTCTTAACAGAAACCCTGTGTTGATTGGCATCAATTAAATCTTCCTCTTTAATTCTGTATTAAGACTCCCAGCCATTCCAGGATGTTGTTTGAGTTCAGTGACAGATGGTCAGACCCATCGTTTTTGCAGGTCACTTTGTTTATCCCTTAAAAAACCATCCCAAACGAGAATTGTTTTCCAGTCCTCTGGAAAGACTCAGGAGATGCTCAGTACTTGCTCTCCCAGGAGTTGTTTTGCCAGCTCTGAGTGTTTAGATAGAAGTTATTTGGCTCAGCCAATTCAAAAACATCTAATTTTTATGGCTGCTGTTTCATATCCTCTATTTCTCTTGGGATGGAGAGGATTTCCTCACCCCTGGACAATGGAAAGACATCTGGATCCCTTCAGGAGCCAGAGCAGCGATAGCTCCTGAATGCTCCTGACTTCTCACTCCCACTGCTGTTCTTACAGGATCCAGAGAAATAACCCCATTGTTAGGCTGAGGATTTGGCATTTCTTTCTTCTCTGGCAGGGATACAGCTTGGAAAGGCTCCAGGGTACCCCAAAGCACTGGATTATTTACCTGGTGGGAATTAAAATTATTTACCACTTCATCTGCAGAGTCTCAGCTCCACCATCACCTTCTTGCCCAGTGGCATTTCCTGGGCTGAAGGTGCTGTTTGGGTCCAATTTGTGTATTTATTGATTTTACTGAGTGTGTAATGCTCCAGTGATCCTTGAGGATCCTGGCAGTCTGGAGCCCTTCCCGGCTGGCAGGTGGGAGGGGTTTAATCCCCCAGCAAGCCCAGTCCAATAAAGCAGAAAGCCCTGTTAGCTTTAAGCCCAGGGATGGTCCTGCTGGCACTTGAGGTTAAGCTGGTGCTTGAACAAGTGCCTGGGCTGAGATCCTTGCTCAGAGCACTGAGCCCCTCGGGAAGCTCCTTTCCCCAAAGCTGCACAGCCTCGCCAGGGGAGCTTTGCTCCTGGCAGGAATTCCCATCTCTTTCCTTTCTCTGCTGGATTTTAGCATCCCTGGAGCATCATTCCTACACCCCTACAGCCTCATCATCCCTGCAGATGCATCCTCAGCATCCCCATATCCTCATCATCCCTGCATCCTCATCATCCCTGCATCCTCATCATCCCTGCAACTTCATCTCTGCAATTCCATCATCCCTGCAACTTCATCATAGCTGTATCTTCATCCCTGCAACATTGCCATCCCTACATCCTCATCATCCCTGCAAATGCATCCTCATCATCCCTGTAAGCTCATTTTTCCTGCAACTTCATCCCTGCAACTNATCCTCATCATCCCTGCATCCTCATCATCCCTGCAACTTCATCCAGCCTCGCCAGTCATCCCTGCATCATCATCCCTGCAACTTCATCATAGCTGCATCTTCATCCCTGCAACACTGCCATCCCTACATCCTCATCATCCCTGCAAATGCATCCTCATCATCCCTGTAAGCTCATTTTTCCTGCAACTTCATCCCTGCAACTTCATCTGCAATTTCATCATAGCTGCAACATCATTCTCCCTGCAGCCTGATCATCCCTGCAACATCCTCAGCCCTGCAACATCATTATCCCTGCACCCCCATTATCCCTGCAACATCTTCCCTGCATCTTCATCATCCCTGCATCCTCGTTATCCATGCAACTTCCATTCCCACATCCTCATTATTGCTGCAACTTCACCCCTGCAACATCTCCATCCCTACATCCCAATCCCTGCAGCATCCAAATAGGGTCTGTCCCTCCTCAGTGCATGGATCCCACCTGCCATGTCTCCATCCTGCCTCCCCCTCTGGGGCAAACAGGCTGATTTTGGGGGCTGAGCAGGCACCAGGCAGGTCTTGGTGCCTTAGGCTGGGCTCTGAGCTGTGCCTGCAGCTCCTCCCAACCTTTCCTTCATCACCACCTGCTAATGAAGCACCCAGCTCAATCTGATCTGGGCAGCTGGGATGCTCCAGTTGCCACGGTGTGAAGTAAAGGCAGAACATGAATTTTTTTGGAAGATGAGAGGGATAAAAACAGTTGCATGAAATTTCTAGAAATTCCAGAGTCTCAAAGACAGAGCAGCGCATCTCCCTATATTAAAATGGGAGTCAGTTCCTTGAATGTAGAGCTATGGATGCAATTCTGGCACTGCAGAAATTGAGGGATTTTTTTTGTGCCCTTTGCTGGACACCTCCATCCCCACATTAAAATGGGATTTTTGGTTTGTGCTCTGTGGGGGCGACTCCACAGCCCAAGCTCTGGGAGTGGGATCAGCCCTGGCTCCTCCATCACCTGGACTGGATTTATAAAATCAACCAGTTGCTCAGTATCTCGTGAATTACATCAGGTCAGAACAAACCCAGCGTGATTGAGATAAAAACATGAGGAAAACCCACATGGCACTAATTATTCTGGGTTTGGAACTTGCCATTGATGTGAGATAACAGTTAATAACCAGAATATATTTAATGAATCTTTTTCCTATCTTTAGCACACTTTAGACTGTGTGGCATCCAGTCCATTAAAGAATTTTAATTAGAAAATTTTCATTTATCATTCGTGGGAAATGGAGTTGAGAATTTGTCAGAGGGGACCAATGTACAACTTCTCTTCCACTGTACTTGAGAAAAAAGGTGCAATTCTTGTTTTCCAAAGCAGGCTGTGCATAAAAGTGGCTCTTTGCTTTGCCCAACAGATCACAGAAGGAGTTTTGAAATGAAGACCTTCAGGACTGTGTTGAGAAATGAAACCTCTCCAAGGAAAGGACAAACATCCTGAACATCCCCAACACGGTGACCAATGCTGCCGTGGACCCACCTGACAGAGGGCCTGTCCTCCCCAGCTAAACCCAGTCCATATTTCATATATACATTTATATATATGGAATATTTCCCACTCTATCTGTGTTTTCTAACAAGTGCATTATGTAGAAGGGAACATCTTTGGAGCCAGATTATCTTCAACTCACGTGCAATATAACGAGACTGAGCAAAGCCAGGAAAAAGGAGGAGGAGAGGTGGAAGTCACTTGGACATTATTTCAGTCTTCTTAAAAATAATATTTAAAAAGAAAAAACCTCTTGAAAGATGAAGCAACCAGAAAGGAAACGTTAAGCAGAGCTGCTAAAACTCAGTCCAAGTGTTTTGCTCGGGGTGGGAGGGAGTGGGGGGAAATTTGGTTGCTGTCGCTGTTCCCTGGCAAAGGCCACGGGCTGTTCTCAGCTCCTCGGGAATCATTCCTGTTCCATTTTTCTCACTTTCCTGGAAATGCCCTTTATAAGTAGCTCTGTGCTGTACCAAAGGCTGTGATGTGCTTTAAGTCCTTATTTAGAAAGAAACATCTCTGCTGGTGCTGAGGAAAAGGGTGTCGAACAGCTGTGCCTTGCTATCACGATCCCTCTATGAAAAACTAAGGACAAATTGAATTTCCAGCATAGAAAAGGTCTAAAAACCCAATTCATGGCTGACCATGCTCCTGCTTCATTTCAGGAGAGCCTCTCTGCCTTGTGTGCACTTCCACAGTACCCCAGTCTTGTGGGAATATTACTGTGTTGCCTTGCTAATTCTGTCATAATGGGGAATTCCGTCCCTCCTTTGCCCGTTGCTGTTTCATTTTGTACACTGAGGTTTTTGGTGGCAGGTTTAGAGCTGTGGGTTGCCCATGCTGGGCTGGGAAGCTCTTAAAGCTGGGCTTTCTATAACCTCACTGTGTTTCCTGGGACTGCACGGATCAATATTATCCTGGTGCCACGAGATAAGTGATGTGCAAAGGGATAAATGGTGTGCAAAGGGATAAATGCAAATGCCAGAGGGGTTGATGGTCTCTCCTGCTTCTGGCTCCCCCTTTTCCTCCTCCCCAGCCTCATCCACCTGCTCATGCTGGAGACTGAAACCCTCCCAGCACAGCCTCCATTGGAGGAGCAGAGTGAAACTTGGAACAGCGTTGGGTTTAAGGGTGAAAATAATGTTGGAGGGACTCAGATGGGCACAGGAACATCTTTGCATTGCAATAATTCCCTGGGAATGGTTTGGGGATTTTAATTTGAACCAAGTGAGCTGGAGCTTCCTCTGAAGCTGCTCGAAGGGAGGTAACAGGAACCAAAATCATTGTGAATGAAACAGCCCCTTGAGCTGATGCTGCTGATTGTCTTTGGTGTCCAAGGACAAGCCTTGAGGTACCAGGATGGTGAAGCAAGGACCACTCTTCCAGAGGGAAGCACCAAAACCTGGATCCTTCCCCCAGTGGAGCTGTTTGCCTGCATTTCACATGGAACATCCACAGGAGATGCACATGGGGTTCCTCGAGAAACAGCCCCAGTGAGGATGAACCGAAACCAACCCCTGGAAGGAAGGCTGGGAAATGGGAAAACTGGGGAATATTCAAGGCAAAGCAGCCAAAAGTCTGCACCACGTTTCTGACTTGCAGAAGAGCTTTGAAGATGAACAAGAACCCTGCATACAAATGTCAGCTGAAATTCAGGTTGAGAAATTCCCTTAGTGACGCGATTCTTACAAGGAACGCCTCGGCTTTGGTGAGGTCCCATTTATTTTGTTTCTTTTTTAAACACGGATAATTTCTTGGCTGGAATTCCTCCTGCTGCCATGGCAGGTGCACCAGTGGTGGTGGAGATTTTGTTCATGGCAGAAGGGCTTGAGGGGGGGCCCAAACACAGAAATCTCCAGGGCTCTGCACAGGTGCAGGTTGGGCAGAATGGGCTGAGAGGGCAAAAAGAAGCAAAAGTGTCAAACCCAGCACTTTCAGTCAATTTAATCAGTTGGAGAATGAAGAGCAAATATGGATCTGGCTCTCAGTAGGACATTGCTCCTCTTGCATTTATTCCCAGCATGGAAGAAACCCTGTGGCCGCTGAAGCTGTGGGTAAATGGAGGAGAAGGTGCTGGTGCTGCTGGCACCTGGGTTTGGCACGGCTTTAACAGCACGAGGGGCAGAGGGAGATTGGGATCGGGGACCAGGACCGGTGGAAGAGCACACGGAGCAGGTCCCTGAGCCCACAGAGCAGGTCCCTGAGCACACGGAGCAGGTCCCTGAGCACACGGAGCAGGTCCCTGAGCACACGGAGCAGGTCCCTGAGCACACGGCCATGAGCAGGGGGTGCCAAGGCTCCGCAGGGATTCCGGGGGATCGCGGACGTGAAACAGCCCGCGGTGCGAAATCAATGCGGTGCGAAAGCCGCCTGCACCAATTAGAGCTAATTAGGGCGGTGGCTCTCATTAACGTGGTTTGGCCATATCCTGCCCGGAGGCCAGCCCGTGCTGGGGGCAGGGAGAGGGAGCGTTTCCATGGGATCTTCCAGCAGATTGCTGCTCCGGCAAATCCCCACGGCTGTGACCGCAGCCGGGGCGCTCCGGGCAGGGACTGCAGCGTTTGTGCCCCTGGCACAGCCAAACTCGCTCCGGGTGTCCCCCCCTGTCCCTGCACAGAGGAGCTGTGTCCCCTGCCTGCCTCACTCCAGCACTGAAATGAATAATTACTCTCTGAGTAAAATCTCAGAGATCTTAAACGATCCCTGTAAAAACCCCCGGAAATTTCCCGGTGTTTGGGGTGAGGCTGAGCCGCTTCCATCGCTCCCGAGTGCTCTCCCCCATTGCCCTGCAGGGAGGTGCCGGCAGGCTGGGGGAGATGGAGCTGGCCTTTTTTTGGGACATCTCACCTCCCAAACCCCCGAGGAGCTGCAAAACACATTTGTTTGCAGCCTCCCTGCAGCGTGACAGGTTCTCGGTGTGCTCTTGAGCCTGCAAAGGAGACTGAACAAAGCTTTAGCAGCTCTGAAATCGTGAGAGACTGACCCCAAAGCCACTTTTCCACTGTGCTGATGGGTTTGGGCTGCAAACAGCCAAAACCCCCATGAAAGGAGGGGGGCCCAGGCTGCCCGCACAGGTAAGGGCACATTAACAGCAGCAGAATCGATTTTCTGGATTGCAGCACAGACCCGGATCTTGGGAAGCCCTGGTCCCAAAGGTGTTACATTTAGTTTCTTTTGGAACATGATCTAGTAGCCCTTAAAATGGGAGATAGAATGTATCAGCACTAAAGTTATTTTTATTTTTCACCAGTGTTACAGAGAGCTTTTTTATGATGTGTGTGTGTCTGTGACATCATTATACCTCGTCTGTTTGCAGTCGCCACTTGTTACATCTCTCTGTTAGGGCTCAAAACTGTATTTTGATGATAAAAGTGATGGGAAAAACCTTATCCCTTCAGCCAGCTGGGTTGGTGGGTCCCACCCACCCCCAACCATCTCACACTGATGACAATCTTGCCAAATGCCACCTCTCCTCGGTGTTGTCCGTTCCGGCGCTGACCACGTCGCTCCGTGCTCTTGGGTTCCTCGTGTTTGGTCGCTGAGCCAGCTGGGTGTTAATGTGCTTTTCCACGATAATTGAGAGTTTGATAGTCTTTAACTGTCAGTCCAGTGCGTTAATCTGTGTTGCCACCACCCTGAGCCCAGCCTGGTGCGTGTTGCAGATAACCATCGTGCCGGGACAGCCGTGGCAGCGGGCTGCGCTTGCCAAGGGAAGACAAATTAAAAATGTATCCAGCCGATTAAAAAAAAAAAA
>VWYP01006935.1:58157-71407 GCA_013400435.1 Pycnonotus jocosus | reverse complement strand
CCCACGGTGCCACCCTCCCCACCGTGCCACCCTGTCCCCAGTGCCAACCTGTCCCCAGTGCCACTCTGCCCTCAGTGCCACCCTGCCCCAGTGCCACCCTGCCCCCAGTGCCACCCTGCCCCAGTGCCACCCTGCCCATGCCCTGGGGAAGGCACTCCCAGCCTCAGCCCATGGTTTCTCCTCCTGCAGCAGCTCTGTGTGGGAGGAGGAGAGGAGGGGACTCATCCTCTCAAACCCCTTTTCCTCCCGGCTCCTTTGCAGTTTGCAGCTCCCTGGGGAGGGATGGAGATTTGGGCTGATGGGAACATCTCACCCCACTCCCAGGCTCGGATCTGACCTTCAGCAGCTCTTGGCCCCCTCCCAGCCCCACCAGAGTCCCACAGGCTCTAAAAACAGCGACTGCAGGGCTGCTCAGCCCATCTGTGCTGTGAGGGAGATGTTTCCAGCCTGGCCATCACCTTCATGGGGCTGAGGGCTGGAGGGAGCTGTGTCCCACCAGGGCAGAGGGACCCTGAGGTCACCTCCAGCTCCCCCCAGGCAAAGGAAATCTCTCTGCAGACACTGATCATCTCCAGCCAAGGTTTTGGCCATTTCCAGCAGGATCATCTCCCCTGCAGGGTTCTCCCATTTCCCCTTTATCTTCTCTTCCCTAATCTCAACAAGGTTTCAGCTTTTGGCCTCATTTCCCTGTTTCTCAGCGAGCACCAACCCCTGGAGTGAGAGAAAAGCCCCTGGAGCTGGAGGAAGAGGAATGTTCCATCAGGAGATGGGCATGGGCTGGTCCAGACCTGAGGGAAAAGAAATGGAGATATTCATCACCTCCCCTTCATCTTGGGGTGCCCCAGCCCTGGCTTGGCAAAGCAGGTGTTTAATTGGCATAATGGGTAAAATTTGGGCACATTTGGAGCCCTGAAGCCACTCAGGTCTTGGTCCCTTTGGAGCAGGAGGACTGGGAGGACTGAGGCACGTGGCTGGGTCTCCTTGGTGAGGAGGTGGTGGCCCAGAGCAGTCAATGGTGGCCCAGAGCAGCTCAGGTGACCCCTGCAATAAAGCCCCAGCCCCAGGGGTGACAGGCTGTGAGCCCTGGCTCCTTCCAGAGCTGGATGTCCTCACCCCTGGCTGCATGGAGGCTTCTGATCCCTTTTCCCTTCCTGAATTTGTGAAACCAAGTGGCTTTGAGAGCCTTTCATCCAGGATGGCAGGAGCAGCCCAGGTGGGAGAAACCCTCCAGGCCCAGCAGGGACAGCCTGGCAGGAAATATTTACAGCCACCCCCAGGACTGAAGTTCTTTGCTGTGTTTTGGTTGAGCTACAACAGCTCTGTTTAAACAAACGGTGCCCAGCTCCTCTCCAGGCCAGCCCTCCAGGCTGGGGGAGCATCTTTGGAGGCAAAATGGCAACACAGCCATCCTGACCAAAAGGGAATTCAGACTGGAGCCCAAAGGAGCTGCTTTTAAAATAATTGGATATTTTATTACAAAAAAATAAAAAAAAGTTTTGAAGACTTATAGAGGGGTGTGTTTATTGTTAACTTTGCAAAGAAGTGATCTTTGCTGCTTTCTCTTCAGCACTTGTGCCTTTCCAGGGACCAGGAGAAGCAGAGAGGACCCAGGAGGATCTCCCAGGGACCAAGAGATCTCTTCAGAAGGCAGGAGATTCTCCCAGGATCCAGGAGACTCTCCTGGGGTCCAGGGGGTTCTCCCAGGGACAGGGAGCCCTGCCCTGCATCTCTTTTTGCCATGCTCCTCCCTTCCCACATCACTCCAGGCAAAGCCCCAATCCTGCCCCGTCTCCCAGTTCGGGGAGCTGCTCTGCTCTGTCTCCCCAGGGTATTTTGGGGTTCACCAGCAGCCTCTGCCATGGCCCTGTGGGTCTGTGTCACCGTGTTCCCGGGCTCTGCTCATTTTTAGATGTCTCCTGGCATCCCCTCCTTGCCACCGCCCACCGAGGGGGCTGAGGAGGTGCCGAGGGTCCGGGGGCTCCATCCTGTGATGTCAGCAGTGGGTGAGGGGTTGGATGCTTTCCCTGGAGGCTGAATCACAGCCCTGGGAACTCACTCACAGCTTTCACAGTTCCTGAAACCACACAAGGCCCAGTTATGTCAACACCTTCAGCTGGAAAACCACGGCTCAGATGGGGCTCAGTGCTCTGCCCTGTCCAGCCCCTCTGCTTCCCACGCTTGGATCCCCTTCCCAGAATGGCTGGAGCATTTGCCCAGCCCTCAAAGCCCCTCTGGCTTTGCAGGAGGTGGAAGGGGGTCCCCAGCAGGGCCAGCACAGAGAGCTGCCATTGTCTGAGCTGTGCAGGAGGTGTGAAGGTGGTGGCACAGGCTCTGTCCTCTTTGGAGAGCTTGTCCCATCCCTTCCCTGGCTTGGCATATGCAGATGCCCACCCTGGGTGCCCTAAGCAGCGGGGCTGGGACCAGAATTCAGGACCTGAGTTCACCCTGGGACTTGAATTCAGCAGTTCTGGATGAGGCCAGGCCTGGGGATAACCCTGCCCTGTGGCTTTCATCCCTCCCCCACAGCATCACTCCTTGGAGCATCTCCCAGACCCACTGCCAGCAGGGTACGGGGGGGAAATGGAGGGAAAAGCGCATTTTTTGCTTTTTGTATGGCTGTCTGCAAACCCACAGAGGGTTGGAACAGCCCTTGGGGGCATCCCTGGGAGTAAAGGAAACAAGGATGGATCACCCTGGACACAGGATCCCCTGGTTCCTGGAACATCCTCCCACCGAGTGCTTTTCCCAGCACCACACACGCAGACGGGGTGAGAATTCCAGCTTGGGTGTCTACAAAATCCATTGAGACGAGAGAAATAATTCAGGAGGAAATTATTATTTAATAATAATACTGAGCAAAGGCGTCATCTCGTTAAATCCTTGTGAAACAGCCAAGTGGGTGCAGAGCTCGGCTCGTCTGCTTCTCTGCAAGGCTAGGATGCGTCTGGAGCTGTCAGCGGGGCTGAGGGAGGCGAGTGCAGACACACAGACGATAATAATAGCTCACAATTAGGGTAGTAAATCAGGAGAGAGCATCACTCAATTCACAGAGATTCCCCTGATTTGCTGGAGACGGGAGTTTGGCTCTTTGTGCGGAGCTGGTGCTGTTTGGATGACAAATCCCCCCCGGTTCCGCAGAGCCTTCGCAAGGCGGCGGCGGGAGGAGCACGCTGGAAATTCAGCTCCACTCGAATTGTTCCGTGCCCAGCCTCAGTTTCTACATATTGCATAAGAATCGGCCTCGGGCAGATCATTTTCTGCTTTCAACCCACCCTGCCATGGCTGATCCACCTCCAGAAAAGGCTGAAATGGTGCAGCTGACATTAAAAACCTCAGCCAGAGTGGCCTCCTGCCCAGCTGGGTGTGTGCAGGAAGGAAACCCAAAGGGCAAGGGCTGGTCCTGAAGGATTCCCAGTTTTCCTGTAGGGTTGGACATTGATTTTCAATACTGGGATCAGGCTGGGGTTTGGGAAAACACAATTTTGGTTTCAAGGTGAAGAGGAGTGTCAGGAGGAGCAGCAGGTGACCACATCCCCCAGTGCTGCACCCACTCTCTGTCTGTGCCACCCCCTGCTCCAGGCACCTCGGGGAGCTAAAATATTGTCATTTATCCCTCCCATGCCCCCACATCCCCCTGGATGACTGAGAACCACACTGAGCACCGACTGTCTCAGGTGTTCAGGGTGTTCCAGGTGTTCTCCATCCCACCTCAGGGTGGCCCTGGAGAGATCTCACTGGTAACTCCAGGAACATTTGACTGCTGTGTATGGGAATAGAAATATTCCCCACCACCTCCTGCAGCACTTGTGCCTTGAGGATGGACTCGTGGGACTTGTTGCTTCCTTGGTGCTCCTTGTGGGGCCATGGGGGGATGGCAGAGGAGTCCAAGAAGGCAGGAATAGATCCATAGGTCTTCTATGCTGGTAGGAGCTTGGCCATCTCCTTCCTTTGGGATGGGAGAAGCCTCCTCATGAAGGGACCTCGGTAAATTCAAAGTGATATAAAATTATTGCTTTTCACATCCTCTCCCCAGCCAAGGGCAGCCCCTGCAGGTCCGATCGTGCCCCATCTCCTTGCCCAGAGCTGCAGGGTGCTGCAGGGTGGTTCTCCACCCCCAGAGCTCCCCGAGCAGCTCCAGGCTGTTACCAAGAGCCCGGGATGGATGGGAGCACACGGCAGAGCAGCGTATCCAGGGATATGATTATTTCCCAGTGGTTGAAATCTAGGTCTCCTGCTCGGGAGGAGGGGTGTGGGGGGAGAGGGTGGAGGGGGAAAGACGCTCATATTAATCTTATGAATATTCATGGAGAAGCTGAGCTGCCTTCGCAGGTTGACTCCGGGGTCCGAGTTTGGGGGCTGTAGGTGCGAGGTGCCGGCAGCGGCGGGAGCGGAGCAGCTGCTTGTGCATTCTCCGCATGCCTGACTGCAGAGCCCAGTGTAAGTTGGTGCTTTTTCCTCTTCCCCCCGCTCACCCCATCCCCGCATCCTTCCCCCTCTTCCCGCTGCTCCCCTGCTTAAGCACAGCCTGGCCAGGAGCGGTGCAAAGCGAGCGAGTCGCGCTTCAGTGGCAAACACGACCCCAAACCGTGTGACTCCCCCTGCAGCGCTCAGTGCGGGCAGAGAGCAAACTGAGGGGCTTTGGGCAAACCTTCACCTCCTCCATCCCACCCCTTCAGTCCCCAGATTTGCATGGATTAACCCTAAAAATGCTTGAGGAGGGGAGGGGGCGGAGGTTGTTTGCCAGGAAAAGCAGCGATGGGGAAGAAAGTAGGAGAAACTGAGAGCTGGGATGGGTGATGTCAACTGAGACGATGCCGTAACCCCGCCAAGCACCGAGCGGCAGCGCCTGGATTTGGAGCCGAGGAGGAAGCCCAGAGCCCACGCCAAATAAAAATCAACACGTTAAATAAAAACAAAGCAAATTTCTGTGCTGTTAAACAAATCTGGGGTGTTTCGGGGAAGGGAGAAAGGGGAGGAGAGAGTTTACGGGCAGGAGGAAAGCGGCGTGTTTGTTAAAAAAGAAATAAAAACACCGAAGGTTGGTGGATCTTTGGTGAGATGGGGGTTTGTGGCTGCCAGATCTTTCCTGCAGCAGCAGTAAAATGTTGTTCGTGGTGTTCTGGCGTGATGCTCGCAGGAGCCAGGGAAGGTCAAATGCAGCCGAACTCCTCGGCGAGTCGCTGGGGAGCGTGTGGTGGGGAGGAAATGCAGGAAAAGGATAAAAACTGGGACAAATGCGACCTCCTCTCCTCCGGGCCTGGCAGAAAAGGGTTAAGAGAAGCGGTTGAATGCTGCAAGCCTCGTCAGGGTTGTACTATTTTTTCTAGTGCATAAGGAGAAGGGAGAGGAGGGTTGCACGGAAAAGGGAAATTTCCAAGAAAAGAGGGATCTGCGGCAATATCTGCACCTCGGGGGATGAAGAGAGGAACCAACAGGCATAAATGGCCTGGAGATGGCTGAAATCTTTGCCGAGGAGATTGGGACTGCGGGGTTATTTTCCACCTGCCTCCCCTGCCCGGTTCTGTAATCCTGGCTCAAAGTAGACAAGTCGAGTTGGAGCTGAAGAAGGGAGGTTAGAGGGGGTTTTTATTTCATTTGGGAGGGGATTAAAAGAAAAAAAAAAAAGGCAAAAAAATGAGAGATCGGCCGGCCCTCTCCGGGCTGAGCATCTCCCTGGTGCGAGGCAATGCAGGATGATCCAAGGGAGCGCCCGCCGGGAGCGGGGATGCTGAGGACCCGGCGCCCACCGGGGACATGAGCCTCAACATCCCCACCAGAAATTCCACCCAACGGAGTCGAATTCCCGCGGGGGTGGGTCGGCCGGGGGGGGTTGGCTCTCGGGAGGATGGGGACGGTGGACGCGGCTCGCGTGGGTCCCGCGGCCCCAGTGCTCGTGGGTGCTCGGAGCCATCGGCGGGGGGCTGCTGGCCTTGGCGGGGGCACAGCCGGGCACCGGCGGGGGGTTCGCTCCGGTGGGTGCAGCCGGAGCCTCCTGAGTCACCGGGGAACGCCACGCGAGGGCCGTGGGTGCTGTGCCCGGTGGGTGACACCGGCTCCCGGGGGCTGGCGGGGCTGGGAACGCTCCGTGGCTTTGCAGAGCCTCGGCTGCCGGGGGGGGGCTGCGTCGTTGCCCCCCCGCTCCTCGCCTGGCACGGGCTCGGCGGGCAGGCGGCCCCGCTGGGCTGAGCAGAGCGCAGGGACGCGGGGCTCGGTGTTTTTCCGCCCCGGCGCTGGCGCTCTCGCCCTGTTCTCTCTCTCGTGTTGCAGTGCGGGTTGGGCGGGCGGGCGAGCGCCTGGCGGCCGGCGAGAGGGAGCGGGCACCCGGAGGAGCCGGGGCTTTGCGGATGCTCCTTGCGAGCCCCTTTCTCGGCTTGCTACCTTCTCGGTGTTTTTTCCAGGCGATGCCACACCTCCCGAGGACACTGGGGACATCGGGTTTTGCTGAGCTTAGCAGCTTTTCACCGTCGTACCGAAGGCATCAGACAGACGCTCATCTGCCCTGAAGTGCAGATCTGCAACAGCTCCCGGGAAGACTCTGTCTCTCTGTCTCTCTGTCTCTCTTTCTCTCTCTCTCCAGTCCAAACCATTACAAGACCTGACTTCCACCATCTGGGAATCTAACCCCTCTTATGTCCCTTCTCCTTTTTCTACGATGACTCACCATTATTTTTAACTTTGAAGAGAGAGGAAATTATGGGGATCTTGGAAGCCTGTATTTCTCTCTAGGATTTCCCCAGGGTCAGATAATCGGTGTTACTAAGAGACACTAAGATTTGGCTTCTCCAGGTAATGTGATTTGTTTTCTGTGTGCCATGGCGGTTTGCAGAGGATGACAGGAGCCGGGACACCAGCGGTCGAGGAGGGGGACTGCGGTGGTCCGCGGGGCAGCCGGAACCGCCGGCTCCACATTCCGGCAGCCGCAGAGCTTGGCTGCAGGCAGGGAGGGCAGCATGTCACCAGGGAAAGAGGATTGGGAAGGTGTTAAACTCAAAAGCGGAGCTGGAGCTTTCCTGGAGGGTAGATTGCCTGAGATCGCAAGGTTAAATGTTAATTAACCCTTAGCTGCATGCCTGGAAATGAGCTGAGCCCGGCACCCCGCGGGGTCCTCTCGCCACTTCAGGGCTGGATGGGGTTATTTTTCTTCCTTCCTTTCTCTTCCCTTCCCCCTCTTTATTTTTTTTTTAACTGAATTTTTTTATTTTTAGCCAAAAAATAAGCCCTAGTTTACCAATGCCGGTTTTCCCACGTTGGCTTTGAACAGGTGACGGTTCCTCAGGTGTTTTCTGTGTTCCACCTCATGGGTCTAGATGGGAGTTGTTGAGCTCTGTCCCAAGGAAGGCAAATTAACCCCTCCAGGAAGGGGATAGACGTGCTAGAGAAGGGATCTGCTCTCCTCCCCCCAACTTTATTCCATCTCTCTCTTTCTCAGCAGGGGCGATTTTCTTTCTTCTTCTTCATTTTTTTTTTTTTTTTTGTTTTTCCTTTTTCTTTTTTTTTTTTTTAATCTCATCCCTTCGCCTTTTCATGAGACTCTTCCAAACCTACGTACCTGTCCTTCTGCAGGATAGTAGCCCTGCCCTGAACCCGACCCCACCGCCGGGCGCTGGGAAGAGTTTAGCATAAGGATTTCTTTTAAAGCCCAATATGACAGTTGCCACTGGAGATCCTGCAGATGAAGCTGCAGCTCTTCCCGGTCACCCGCAGGACACGTACAACCCCGAGACCGACCATGAGTGCTGTGAGAGGGTGGTCATCAACATCTCGGGGCTGCGCTTTGAGACGCAGCTCAAGACTCTCGCCCAGTTCCCAGAGACCTTGCTAGGGGATCCTAAAAAGAGGATGAGGTATTTCGACCCTCTGAGGAACGAGTATTTCTTCGACCGGAACAGACCCAGCTTCGATGCGATTTTGTATTATTACCAGTCCGGGGGGAGGTTGCGGCGGCCGGTGAACGTGCCCTTGGACATCTTCTCCGAAGAGATCCGCTTCTATGAGCTGGGGGAAGAGGCCATGGAGATGTTCCGGGAGGATGAAGGCTACATCAAGGAAGAGGAGAGGCCGCTGCCTGAGAACGAGTTCCAGAGACAAGTGTGGTTGCTCTTTGAGTACCCCGAGAGCTCAGGCCCTGCCAGGATTATAGCTATTGTCTCTGTCATGGTGATTTTAATCTCCATCGTCAGCTTTTGCCTGGAAACGTTGCCCATTTTTCGGGATGAGAACGAAGACATGCACGGCAGCGGGCTGAGCCATCCCCCCTACTCCAACAGCAGCATGGGGTACCAGCAGTCCACTTCCTTCACAGACCCCTTCTTCATCGTGGAGACTCTTTGCATCATCTGGTTCTCCTTCGAGTTCTTGGTGAGGTTTTTCGCCTGCCCCAGCAAGGCTGGTTTTTTTACCAACATCATGAACATTATAGACATCGTAGCCATCATTCCCTATTTCATCACCCTAGGGACAGAGCTGGCCGAGAAGCCAGAGGATGGCCAGCAGGGCCAGCAAGCCATGTCCTTGGCCATCCTCAGAGTCATCCGCTTGGTGCGGGTCTTCAGGATCTTCAAGCTCTCCCGGCACTCCAAGGGGCTGCAGATCCTGGGGCAGACTCTCAAGGCCAGCATGAGGGAGCTGGGCCTCTTGATATTTTTCCTCTTCATCGGCGTCATCCTCTTCTCCAGCGCCGTCTACTTTGCCGAGGCCGACGAGAGCGAGTCCCAGTTCCCGAGCATCCCCGATGCCTTCTGGTGGGCTGTGGTTTCCATGACGACTGTTGGCTACGGAGACATGGTCCCCACGACCATCGGGGGGAAAATCGTGGGTTCCTTGTGTGCCATCGCTGGTGTACTAACGATTGCCTTACCAGTGCCCGTCATAGTGTCTAACTTCAATTACTTCTACCACCGGGAGACCGAGGGAGAGGAGCAGGCTCAATATTTGCAAGTAACCAGCTGCCCAAAGATCCCCTCTTCCCCTGACCTAAAGAAAAGCAGAAGTGCCTCTACTATTAGTAAGTCTGATTATATGGAGATTCAGGAAGGTGTAAACAATAGCAATGAGGATTTTAGGGAGGAGAACTTGAAGACAGCCAATTGCACCCTAGCTAACACAAACTATGTGAATATCACCAAAATGCTAACCGATGTCTAGTCGCTAAAATCTAGTCCCGTATTTAAAGCTGAAGTGGAACAATTGCAGATATTGAGTGCTGCTCTGCATTGTAGTTAACACAGTATTTTCTACGGTGTATATTTGGTTCTGCATGGGAAGCAATAGCTGTGTAAGTGACTTTTAACCTTTGATTTCTGCACCGAATAAGCATCCGTGCAAAAAAACCCACAAAAAACCCCAACGAACCCAAACCATTTTGTCGCCCTTCTCCCATCCCAGGCTCGTGGGTTTCCAGAGATACGGAGGGGACGGGCACTCAGAGCAGCAGGATGGGGATGCCGGGGGCAGGTCGGGGCCACCCCAGGGTGCCACGACCCCTGGTCCCTGTCCTGGGTGACAGGCAGCTCCCAGGCACGGGGAGCAGCTGGGGAAGGTCAGGCAGGGCTCCCTGGAGGGCGGCTGCGGGCGTGGGGCTGGAGCGTTGGAGGGCTCGCGTTCCTGCCCCGGGAAAGGCGAGCGCGAGCGCCCGGCTCGTGTTTCATAACTGAAAATGCTGCATGCTGCAACAGTTTCAGCCACTGCAGTGTGCCAGTGTGAGGCCCAGGGGAGGGATAATTAGTGTGACGGCACATTATTTATTAAGTCTTAAATTTTCCTGCGCGAGGCATCGGGAGGGACGAGTAAATAAATCAGGAGCTTGGAATTTATTTATTTATTTAGATGACACTTCCATCATCAATATTTCCAGGATCACCAAAGACACCTCCACTGACACATTGAAAATGAGTTGGAAAAAAAGCATCTTTTTTTATATCTATATATAAAACTGGAGCAACTAAGCTGTGGCCTATAATATATTTATACTGCAGTGAAATCTAACCAGTAATACAGTACAGCTGCATGGATATTTGTTGCATGAATCTGAATATTTAATACACACACAAATATATATTTTCTTAGTAGACTATACAATATTCATGTTTATAGTGTTTATAGATTCTCCGGTGGCTCGAAGGAGATTCATGGGAGTTAAAAATATCTCCATTATAGTTAAAAACCGGATGGGGAAGGCGTGTGCTGACAACAGTTGGATAGATAACAGTGCCAAGCCTGAGAGATAACAAGGCAAAGCCTGAGTGTCCAAGCATCCAGACACAAGAGCTGACGAATGCAAGCCAGGGAAGGTGAGCTGAAAGTTAAACACCTGCGCTCATTACGGGGCGAGTAATTAGTCATTAATTGTGGTGTCAGGAGCAGAAACCACGGCGGATGGGAGAGGGCAGGAGGAGCAGGTGGAATGGCAGGTTCCAGCTCTCGTGACTTGTTTGTTCAGCAGTTTTCAGCCCTTCCCATAGAATTCCTGTGTGAGTGTGTGTGTATAGATATTTAGAGAGCGACTACAGGGCCGAATCCTCAGCAGACAGAACGCTTGGGGCATCGAGGACCTCCCAGCTCAGGGCTGCTGGGATGGTGGGACATGGGCTGGAGCAGGGTTTCCTGCCCGTGGAGCCCATGGGGTCACCAGGGCAAGGTGCTTTTTGGGCTTGAAAGCTCCTTTTCAACCCCCTCAGGGCTGGGGGTTTATTCCTTTATGATGGAGCGGGCATGTGCTGAGGTAGCCTGGATTAGAGCTGGCTCCTCTGAGCCTTTGCTTTGCCTTCTTGCAGGCTGTTAAAGAGCAGGGGGTCAAGGTGCAGAGAGCCTGAGGTTCTCTCTCTTCTTCACCCCCGGTGTTATTTGGGGGTTTGCAAGAGCTGTTGATCCATGGGGAATCTCACCTGCTTTCCCCATCCCTGTGGGGGTTTGTTTGTGTTTTCCCCGTTGCTGACAATCCTCAGGGAGAGGTGCCCTGTTCCTCTTCCAGGTCAGGGGAGAAGGAGGAAAATCTCTGCCAAGGTCACGGTTGAGCAAAGCCTCCCTGGGCTGTGGAAAGGGTTCAGCTGGGGTGAATTTGGGCTGAACTGGGGCGTGATCAGCCCTGGGACACTGCAGGAAGGGTGAGCACAAGGAGCTTGGGGAGGGGTCAGCCAGACCCTTCCTTCCTCAGAGAGGAAACCCCTGCTCCTGACAATAATCCAACCGGTGCTAAAGTATCTACAGCAATGGCTCCAAACGCTGCTCCAGAGCAGGATCCCTCTTGTGCTGACAGGGCTCCACTTGCCGGTGGAATCACTCCTCGGTTTTATTTGATTGATTGATTGATTGAGGCTTGGCTGTAATTGACTCCAAGTGTCCATGGTTTGTGCATGGCAGTCCCTGCTTCTGCGTGGGGCAGGGGACCAGCAGCCTCCATGTGCTGGGGCTCAGGGGTGCTCAGGGCCCCAGCCTGTCTTTAATTGGATCTGGTTATAATGAGATTCCTGCACTCCCACTGAGCTGTGGCAGCCTGGGAATGGGAGACCCTGAAGCCCTTTCACACAAGCACACAAAAGAGCCAACACAACCCAAAGCAATAAATCTTGAGTTCTGAAGCTCAGAGTTCTGAAGCTCAGAGTTCTGAAGCTCATCCTGTTGGACGGGGCAGGGCTGGGGAGAGCCCCTGGCTTGGGCACGATTCCCAGGGCGATCGGCCAAATTCCATGGATCCGCCTTGTGGTGGGTCTGTGGGGACACGGGCACACAGGGGGAGCTGCCTGATGTGCTGGGATCCTCTGGGTGCCCTGAGCACCAGGGGATCCCATTCCTGCTCAGGCTTGAGGTGTTTTGCTGGTGGTTTTGCTGCAGGTGCTTTGGAGGACGCTGGCACTCGGTGAGACTTTGGGAAGTGTCTGCTTGTTGAACACCCATGGGCGTGGGGTGTTTGGAGGAGGGTTGGTCAAAGCCAACACCACTGGGTGTGTGCTGTGGTGGTTTGGTGAGGAGGAAGGGGAGGTTTTCCTTTGGGGAGGAGGGGTTTTGGGCACAGTGTTCCTGTGCGCTTTCCAAGGCCAGGCAGGAGAGGAGAGCAGATCCATGAGCAAAGATCCAAACCCAATCTCCAAGCTGGAGGGTCCTGGCTGCCTTGGGAAACTCCACAGTCACACATCAGGGGTGGATGGGGATGAAGAGCAAGAGGCCACACTCCTGTAATCACTGATGTGAGGTGGTGACTGTCCCCATGGCAGGGGCCAACACAGCCGGTCCCTCCCTTAGGACAGCCCTGGCACCTCCTGCACTGACCCTGGCAGATGATCCTGGGAAAACCAGCCCTGGTGGGAGAGCAGCTCTGGGCTGCCCTTGTTTGGGACACAAGGAAAACACCCAGGGTCAGTGCCCAGGTGTTGGGCTCAGGGTGGGAAGGGTCAGTGAGGGCTGTGGCTGGGAGGGATCCATGGCTGGGAGGGATCTGTGGCTGGGAGGGATCTGTGGCTGGGAGGGATCTGTGGCTGGGAGGGATCTGTGGCTGGGAGGGATCTGTGGCTGGGAGGGATCTGTGGCTGGGAGGGATCTGTGGCTGGGAGGGATCTGTGGCTGGGAGGGATCTGTGGCTGGGAGAGATCCTTGACTGGGAGAGATCTGTGACTGTGAGGGATCCATGACTGGGAGAAATCCATGGCAGGGAAGGATCCATGGCTGGGAGGGATCTGTGGCTGGGAGAGATCCTTGGCTGGGAGAGATCTGGGGTTGTGAGGGATCCTTCAGCCCACAGAGAGCAGAAGGGCCCAGACTTCTGCCTCACACAGAGAAATGGTTCCCCTACAGCTTTTAATGGGATTTGTGCCTGCAGGTCGGAGCTCTAGTGCTATTTCTAGCTTTGCTTCTGACTCACTGATGTGATCTTGAACCAGTTTTTCAGGAGGAGACTGTGAGATTTTTTTCTTTTTAATTTTTTTTTCTTAAGGAATGTGGTTTGAGAGAGTCTGGGCCTGTTTCTGTGGAGATGCTGAGCATCCCAATCTCCTCCTGACTCTGAGAGGTGCAAAAATGATCTGCAAAGTGGCTCAGACTGAGGATGCTAAATTAGGGACTGGGGAAGGGGAGGGTCCCACAGCTGTGTTAGAGTTCATCAGGCCCCTAAACAGAGGTGCTCTGGTTCCTTTCCTCCTCCTGAGGAGCCGTTTCCAGGTCTCCAGGCCTGGGATGGAAGGCTGGAGCTCCCTGGTCTGTGGAGGTGCTCCCAGCTTGGCACCCGGAGGAGGCAGCGCCTCTATTTTAGTTTTAGCCAC
>VWYP01006935.1:44754-57971 GCA_013400435.1 Pycnonotus jocosus | reverse complement strand
TCCCCTACAGCTTTTAATGGGATTTGTGCCTGCAGGTCGGAGCTCTAGTGCTATTTCTAGCTTTGCTTCTGACTCACTGATGTGATCTTGAACCAGTTTTTCAGGAGGAGACTGTGAGATTTTTTTCTTTTTAATTTTTTTTTCTTAAGGAATGTGGTTTGAGAGAGTCTGGGCCTGTTTCTGTGGAGATGCTGAGCATCCCAATCTCCTCCTGACTCTGAGAGGTGCAAAAATGATCTGCAAAGTGGCTCAGACTGAGGATGCTAAATTAGGGACTGGGGAAGGGGAGGGTCCCACAGCTGTGTTAGAGTTCATCAGGCCCCTAAACAGAGGTGCTCTGGTTCCTTTCCTCCTCCTGAGGAGCCGTTTCCAGGTCTCCAGGCCTGGGATGGAAGGCTGGAGCTCCCTGGTCTGTGGAGGTGCTCCCAGCTTGGCACCCGGAGGAGGCAGCGCCTCTATTTTAGTTTTAGCCACAGTGCCACGGTTTTGGAGAGATGGAAAGCTGTGATTACAGAGCAGGTTGTCTTCTAACACCCAGCCTCGTGCCCAAGCCTGCAGGCAGCCCATCAGCCCTTTCCAATCTTCCAGAATATCTGCTGAGGGCAATGGGGTGAGGCTCATGTACCAGCTGGATGCTACCGAGTGATTAGGAAAAAATGATCTCTCTGGAGCACGATGTTTTATTGGGAAAATTAATCTCTGCAGTGACTGTGTCAAAGTCCTACAGCTTTGAATACTGAGCTATAAGAAGAAAAGGATCTCTGGATTGGTGTTATGAGAGTGTGGCACGTGGGTGTATAAATATGGGCTTATTTGTGCATAAATACACAGAAGGAGAGAAAAAGACAGAGGAGGAGGAGGTATTTCAGGAAGGACCTTGCTTTGTTATCAGATAATTCCTGGGTCAGCCCTTGAAACTGCTGCCAAAGCTTTTCCAGAGCTTGCAGTACACTTGGGGCTGGGTGCAAGGGAAGGAGATCTGGATCCTGCCTTGGCAGTGGAAGCTCCCTGAGGGTCTGGTGGCATTCAGCTCCTCACCCCCTCTGCAAACAGCAGCTTTGCAGTCTCTGCTCCCAGCCCCACGTCCCAGCTTGGGCCAGCCATGACCATTTCTGTGACTGAGCAGGGAAAGGCCGGCAGAGGTTGGAGGGATTTGGTTGAGATGCAGGTGCTGTGCTGCACCAGGTGGGCTTTGGGGTTATTGTTTGGAATGGTTGGGATTTAAGGCTCTTAAACTACGGTGACTTTCAGTCCCAGTGTGGTGGCTCCTGTTCTGGAGCCAGGGTGGTTTTATCACAGAATCCTGGAATGCTTTGGGTTGGAAAGGACCTTAAAGCTCACCTTGCTCCACCCCCTGCTGTGGACAGGGACACCTTCCACTAGACCAGGTTGCTCCAAGCTCTGTCCAGCTTGGCCTTGAAACCTTTTATCAAGATCTTTACCATGAGACCTTATCCCAAGGTCTACATCCATGGGAGTTATCCATGGGAATTATCCAGGGGAGTTGTCCATGGGAATTGTCCATGGGAGTTGTCCATGGGAGTTATCCATGGGAGTTATCCATGGGAGTTGTCCATAGGAGTTGTCCATGGGAGCTGTCCATGGGAGTTGTCCATGGGAGTTGTCCATGGGAGTTGTCCATGGGAATTATCCATGGGAGTTATCCATGGGAGTTGTCCATAGGAGTTGTCCATGGGAGCTGTCCATGGGAGCTGTTGTCCGTGGTGGTCCCTCCTGGGAACAGGTCAGTGTGCTCCAGGGGTGAAGCAGGCTGAGGGAAGAAGGAGTCAGCCCCAAACCATTTTGGTTTGCACTCAAATGAAGGCTGTGGCTCTCTCCTCACACCCCTGGCACCATTTGACCTTCTCCAGGTGTCACATCCTTTGCTCCCTCCTGTTGGGGACCAGCTGCTGCCCCTGCCAGGAGCCCCAAGGGGGAACAAGGGTTCCCCCCAAGCACCAGCCACTGCTCTGCCCTCCCCAGCCCTGTCAGCACCCCTGGCCTCGGTGTCCCTGTGATGTTTCTGCATCTGGCTGCCCAAAATTCACCCCCCTGCTCAGAAATGGGTGCTCTGATCCTGCTGTGTCCCATCAGGGGGTGAGGGCCCAGCCCAGGGGTGAAGCAGCCCTGGGAGCACAGCACTGATTTACACCTGGGGACAGGATCCCCCAGCCCAGTTGTGCATGATGAGACATAAATCCCTAATTCATGTTTTTCCTCCAGAGAGGGGATGGTTTGGCTTGTAGGAGCTGCTGGACATCGTGTAACCACACCAGGTCCCCTCCCCAGCCCTGCCTGGCTGTCCTGAGCTTGGGGTTGGTCCTCTGGGGTTTGGTTTTTTGATTATTATTAATTTTTAATATTTTTTTCTGCTGCCTATAAGATGTAATTATCCATTTGCACTTGCTCCCTCATTGTTCGAGACTGTGCTCTTGTCCTCCAATGTCATCCCCGAAGCACAAGGGGAAAAAATGGGTATTGGATCAACCCTGCATGTGGTGCCTAATTTGAGCAAATCAATAGGAAGAGGAAATCCAAGAAGGACTCATCCTAAGGATGCTGGAGCTGAACCTTTTGTTTCCATGGTTACAGGAGAAATGGGACCAGGAATGGAGAGAGGCCTATAAACTGTTAAAGGAGGACTCTTGGGAATTTCAAGTCATTTAACCATGCGTTTGCTAGACACAACTTTAGACACCAGCTGGATCCGAATTGCACAGTGTTTATAGAAATTCCTGCTTTATTGACAGCTGGGGGTGCCAGGGGGGGTGTGGGAATGGGGCTGGGCCCCCCCAAGTCAATGAAGCTGCCCGTTGTACATAGGTATACAGAGCTGTGTACATACATAAACAAATGAGCATTTGCTGTCTGGTTTATCATCAGTGTACATAATTTATTCTTCACAGAGTATCACAGGTTTTTTTGTAAATATCGGCACTAATTAAGAGAAAATAAATATGTATATTATTGAGGAGTTGTTTTGATATCGGTTCTGTGGAGGGTGGGAGGGGAAAAGGACAAAGTAATTATGGCTTTGGTGTGTTTTTCTCTACAACTTAACCCTCTGTGAGAAGAGAAAGAAACAGGCTGAACCAGGGGAAATCAGTTTGTGCTCCACCATCAGCCAGGCTGCAGGGGCAGAGCCCCAAAAACCCCTGGGAGGAGCAGCTGATGGGTCTCAGGGATGGATGTACAGCATTCCCATGGGATTTGCTCCAAAACAGCTCCAGCAGCCACGCCAGCAGAGAGGAAGGGCCCCCTGTTCCCCATGGCTCCCCACTCCTCCAGCCTGGACATCAACCACATCCATGCAGGTAACAGGGAATGGCTGGGGGATCAACCTGCTCCTGGAAAACTCCTGGGCACCCAGTGGATGGTTTTTGACATGGGCACCCAGTGGATGGGTTTTGATGTGGGCACCCAGTGGATGGGTTTTGATGTGGGCACCCAGTGGAGGGTTTTTGAAAGCAAGTGATGCGTCTTGGAAGAGGGAGAAGCAAACAGACAGGGATGGTGCTGGCAGCACATCATCTGTGGGGTTGTACCCCTGGAGGTTTCTCCTGGTGGGATCTCACAAGGAAAACGGGGATGGGATCCCTGGATGGCTTCAGCTGTCCTTGCAGAGGAGTGGTTGGTTTGTCCATGCCCAGGGAATAACCGCAGCAATATTTTCTCTTGCTGTTTCATCTGTAGCAGCAAAGGGCAGGGAAGGTGTTCAGGGCACCTGGTTGTTGTGGTTTGGGGTTTGCCTGTTTGCTTGGTGGCTTTCACAGCCACTGTGGCTGCTCTGGACTTCCCTTCTCACAGGATGCACAGAGAATCCTCTCTGTGTGCAGAGGATGGAGGTGAAACATGAGGAGAACAAAAAGATTCTCCTTCTCCCATGATGGGTTGGCCCTACTCGCCTCCAGGACGTGGCAGCACCAGGTAACCCAAGGGTGAGTGCCAAACCTCCTTCTCAACCACCCCAAACTGCTCCTTCTGGCCCTGGAGGAGCCCCTGGTGTGGGCTCAGAGTCAGGGCTTGGGTTCGAGTGTGTGACCAAGGGGAGGTCCTGTCCCATCCCGTGCCTCAGTTTCCCTGTCTGTAGCACAGTTGGTTAAGCTGGACCCAGCAAGTTGCAAACCTTAATTCAGTATTAGGACAGTGAAACTGCAGGAAGGAGTGGCTGAACCCATGGATGGCTCTTGTTAGAGGCAGGAGAGGTGTTCAAGAGCAGCCAGTTATGAGTGTGTGGAAAACCTTTGGAGTGCACAAAAAGTGACAGGAGTGTCCATGAGCAGTGCACGCTGAGGGAAGTGTCACACCATTTGCTGCAGGGCAGAGTGGAAGCAATCCCCAAACTGGGCCACTCTGTGCTCCTCTGCCCCATCCCCACACCCAGGGGAGGCTCCAGCTGGCTCTGGCAGATGCCAAACCCTCCCCTTGCTGGTGTCCTGTTGGCTTGTGGGCTCACAGATATGCAGACACAAAGTGGTAGCAGGAGTTTGCAGCAGAGGCTGCTCTGGAGGCGATGGCAGTGGAGGCTGTGAGGCAGACACGGTAATTATTTTAAATTGCTGGGCTGCCAGCGTGCAGCACCAGCCCAGCCACGCTCCGAGGATGCAGGAGATGCCATCAGGGGTGTGCAGCCTCCTCCAGACGAGCTGCTTGGGCTTGTGAGCTGTTCAGAGAGGCCAGGAGAGGCTGGGGGAGTCACCCAGCCAAGCTGGAGGCCTCCCCACTCCCTGAGAGCTCTTTGTCCCCCCAGACCAGCGTGTCCCTGCCCGTGATCCCGGCAGTGGGCAGCGGCCGAGCCCAGCCTGGCTGGTTCTGCTGTGCTCACTGACCTACTTTCTGCCACTTTCCTCGCTGAGTGTTGCCTCTCTGGCAGCCAAAACCCAAAAAAACCTCTCCTGGATCCAATCTGGAGCTCACAGAGACCCTCAGGGTGCCCATGGTGATGCTCCCCATCATGCAGGGACCACAATCTGCAGGGGCTCCTCTCCCTGCCGAGGGGCTCAAGCCTCCAAATCCTGCTCATTTCCATCGAGGAAGGAGAGGATTCCAGTGCCAACAAAGCACTACCTCTGCTGCTCTCCTGGAAAGCTCAGGATGCTCAAACCCCATTACAGCCCATCGGGTGTGCCCCAGGGGGCAGCAGGAATTTTTAGCCCTCCTGGCTGCCTGTGAGCAAATCCGCTTCCATTTGGCAAAGCGGGCACTCGGATCCTGAAAGCACCTCCCGGGCTGGGGCTGGAGGAGGCCATTAACTGAGAGTGGGAGAGGGAAAATGGGAGAGGCAGGGATGCTGCTGCCCTCCCGGTGCTGCTCTGTGCCTCCCTGGGGTGGGAGCTGCTGCTGGGTTGAACCGTGGCTGCTGCAGTCCTGGTGATTCCAAGGAGCCTTAACCAGGCAGCCGGGTACAAAACATTTGTGAGGGTGGGCGTGTGAAGCGGGGCCCCCACAATCTATCTTTAGGTAACCCCTAGGCAAAGGTTTGGAGCTTGCACAGCTCCGAGATGAACATTTATCCTGCAGCTCTGGAAATCAGGCCAGGTCTCTCTTGCTCCTTCCCACTTCCTCCTTGCTCCTTCTCCTCCCTCCTTTGCATTTGTGCTGGGTGTTGAAAAACCTATTCCTGGGAGCAGCTCTCCCATCTGCACCCCAGCACAGTGTCCAGGGTGGGAGAAGGGGGGGTTAGGCAAAGGACAGCAATGTTTGGGTATGTTAAATATGAATCTGTGCTTTTACAGAGTCAGAATTGAGTCTGCTGAGGCCCTATATCTACAGAGCATTAGGGCAGTCAAATAAGATCCAAGGACCAAAGCCAGCTCTACCCAAATATTAGAGCTGCCCCAGTACTGGGGTCTCTTGCTCCAATGTCACCCCAGTTTCATGGAGAAGGCACTTGGTGCCTTCCTCAGCCCAGGGTGCCGAGGTCCTGCTTGGACATTTCGGTGTCCTGAGCCTCCCTGTGCTGGGGACAATCCATGGTGAGACTGTCTCAGCTTTTTAATCTAAAAAAAAAATGGTGGGACAGTCTGGGCCCAGGGGATCTGGGAAGTTTCTCCCAAAGCCTCAGCAGAAGGTTCTCCCCTCTCCTGCTCTCTGTGGCTGCTGTTGCTGGGCAAAGCTCGCTCTCCACCCTGGCTGGGCCCAGGAGCTGTGGGCGTTGATCCATCTCAGAATCCCATGATGTTCCACAGAGGAGTCTTTGCGAGGTTGTTGGTTTAAAGGATGCCTTGCTGAGTTCACAGGGACCCAAGAGGACGGGGGCTGCAGCCCCTGAGCTGGCAGAGAAACCCCAGGGCTGGCAAGAGCTCAGAGTTTGTTTTGCTGCTTCTTTAATGCAGCCGAAAGCCGCTCCCGGCCAGAGCTGTGCCGGGCTTTGGGGAGCTGGAGATGCCAAGGTCACCCTGCTGCTCCCATCCTCACGGAGCCCAGCCTGGCACAGCCCACCCAGAGCAGGGTCAGGCCCCAGGGATGTGGTTTTACCCAGCGAGAGGTGAAGGTTTGGGGCAGGCAAGGGAAGCAGAACAAATCTCTTCTGCCAGGCACCTGCTCCCTGCCTCGGCAGCAGCGCCAGCGGCAGCAGCGTTTGAGAGCGGAGCCTTTTCCGCTTAGGAGCGGGGCTGTCTTCCACTGTCCTTTTATCCTTGGCTAATTAAAGGCAAATCTCTGCTGAAGGAACGCAGTTCTTCAGAGCTGAGCTTTAATAACCAGAAAGTGGCTGCAAATGCTGGGAGGCAGCCGCAGAAATCCTGGGCAGAAATAGCATTTTTATCTCGCAGCTTACCAGCTTTGGCTGCGGGGATAATAAATTTCTGAGTTGTAGAAGGAGGCAACGGTGGCTACAGCCCCGTATTGTCCGAGTTTACAAAGGGATCAGTTGGATGGATCAGCTAAAGTCCCAGCTCCTCCCTGGGCAGGACAGCAGGGATCCCATGGCAGGGGATTGGAACAAGGTCACCTTTCAGGTCCCTCCCAGCCCAAACCGTTCTGTGGTTCCATGAGGCCGTGGTGAGGAGCCAGCAGTCCCTGGGGGTGCGGTGGGGAAGGGTTTGAGTGAATCATGTCCCAGCACACAAAGGTGTTTGCTGCTCCCTGGGCAGCTGGTTCTGGATTCAAGCCTTCTCTTCCCAAGGAGGGGTCTGCAGGCAGCTGGATCCCATCTGGAAGGAGCATCACCCAGCTCCAGCTGTTGCAGGGGAAGGTGAGGGAGGTTGGTCCCATGTCCCAGATGTTGGGTCAGGTGTTTAAGATGGATCCTGTGGAGCTCCAAACCAGGCTGGAAGGTGGAAGGCATGAAGAGAAGATGGATCACAGCTCTTGCTGTCCCCTTCTGCAGCCGCTGCTCTCTGCCCCCTGCCAGCCCTGCATGGTGGGCGGGCTTTGCTCCAAACCTTGTGTTTTATCTCTATGGGGGGACTGGGCAGGACCAGGGGCAAGGAGCAGGGCTGGAGGTTGATTTTGCAGCTTCAGCTGCCTAAAGCCAAGCAGTCTGGTCTGCTGGGGTCACCTGGGGCTCAGTGTGCTCCATGCAGAGACTGGCACCTCCGAGGGATGGAGGGATGAGGCTCCCCTTGGCTGTTGGCCTCCCTCCAGCAACTGCACAGATGGCTGCAACTTCTTCCACTTGCAGACTGGTCTGATCCATGCTCTTGAGCATTCACATGCTGGTTATTTCCACTCTGTAAAAGGCAGAAGAATTTAACCCTGAAGGACCTCCATCAAATCAGGAAGAAGGATGTTCTGCACTTGTGTAACATCTCCCAGCCAGGCAGAACACAACACTTCACTCACAAATGTTTTAAAAGGTTTTGGGTTACTGTAATGCCCTGAAACCCTTAAGGATGAGAAAACCCCCAGAGCAATGGAACATTTGGTGTAACAGGGCATAATTTCACAAAGACAGACACCAAAAATAAGGCTGTGGCATCCAGTAGGACTGGCAAGGAGCAGGCATGGGAGAGTAACTATTATTATTCTGCTGCTGATGTTGCGTGGCTCTTGCACAGTGCTTTTCATTAGGAGCTCTAAAGTGCTTTAGGAAAGAGGAGACTCAGATGTCTGGGCCGTCTGCAGTGATTTCAGCAGAGGAGGGTCTGATGCAGGACTCTTACTGCAGTTCACTGGGTGCAGGGCAAGGTCCTCCTCCTCTGCTCAGCTCCTAATGCCATTTGAGTTATTCTTCATCTTCCAGAGGTCTCCCCGTGCTCCACACGGGGCTGTGGTCCTGCCAAACCATTGCAGAGCTGGGGGACACGAGCAGCCTCCCTGCTCACCAGCATCCCCCTCCACCCCCCCAGCATTCCCATTCCACCTGCACTGAGTGCAGCAGAGCTGCTGAAACCCCAGCACTCCTGATCATTCCAGCAGAGCCTTCCCATGGTGGGAGGAGGCACGAGGTCCCCGGGGGAGGACGCTCGGTGCAGCCCCCGGAGGGGTTTGTGTTGCGCAAGGACGGACAGAAAGGGCAGCACGGCGCTCCTGGCACAGCTCTGCGGCACAAACTCTCCTCTGCTTTTCCTCCCCGCTCTGGCCGGGGGCCAGCAGGTAACAGGAGCTGCCCTCCACCTTGGCCCTGCAGGTGCCCGGCTCCAGACAGCGACACCGGGCACATCCCCGGGGCAGCCTTGCAGCTCCAGCCTTGCAGCTCCAGCCTTGCAGCTCCAGCCTTGCAGCTCCCCGGGGCAGGCCCGTCCTTGCATTCCCCGCTGCCCGCAGCACCCGAGGGCAGGGAGGGGCTGCTGGAGGTGAGCTGGATTCCTGCCCTGGCTGAGGGAAATCTGCTTGGGAAGGAACAGAAGCTCAGTCCGGGGTGATCCTGGGTGCTGCCGATGTCCAGCCTGCGGGGAAAGCAGCCTGGGTTTGAGGGGCAGCGCTGGAACTGCCCTGGACTCTCAGTGAGCTCTGGGGCTTTTGGCTGCCTTTGCCATTTGGCTCCTTAAGGATTGGAAAATTGCTCTGTTTGACGAGGGGTGCCACATCCATGAGATATTCACAGGACATGAAAAAAACCCCATTAAACCCCAGTGAGAGCTGGTCTGAGATCCCTCCATTCCCCAGTTCAGCCGTAGAGGTGATGCTGGAGGGGAAAATAACCCATGGGTTTAGCTCAGGTGGTTCCCTGGTGGGATAGGGGCACCATGGCCACGGTGGGAATTGTCACAGGGAGAAAACAATCCCTGTCAGCTCCAGAAAGAGAAGCCAAGACACCTTTGGCCAGAGCAGAGGCATTGCTTTGGGTGAGGGGATGGCAGTGGGATGCTCTGCTGGTGGGAAAGGGTTTGCTCAGGGGGGCTCTCCCTGGCAGGGGCTCAGGGAATGCTCGATTCGGCTCTGCTGTGAGATGTGGCACCCAAGAACTCGTGCTCTCCCCAGCAGCATCCCAGGAACTCGTGTTCTCCCTCCTCCCTCCCCAGCAGCAGCGGCAGAAGCGCCGGCTCAGCACAGCGCTGCAGCTCCGCGGCTCCAGGATCAGCCGCTCATTTGCCATAAATAGAAAATGGGGGGAAATGTGTTTTAGTGTACAAAACACACCCCGAGAGGCCGCTGATGTGCGGGAAGATGAGAGTGTCCTATCGATCCCTGTCCTCACCCTGCTCCCTGCCTCCCTCCCGCCCCGTGCTGACCCCAGGGCCCGACCCTGTGTCAGGATTTATCGCCCTGCTGGTGCTCCTGGGGAAGGAGGAGCCCTGGAGCCGGGCTCCCCACCGGGCTGGACCCCCGGAGCACGTCTGATGCTCATGGAAGCATTCCCAGGAGGAATTCTCCCCATCGGTCTCGGCGTTGGGAGCCCCGTCATGGTCAGCAGAGAGAAACTCCTCCGCATGATTCATCCGGCTTAATTTAGCCATGTGCCTCGGGGTAAGAAGAGGAAAGCCTGAAAAGAACCTGGTTTTCTGTGTTTGTGCTGGAAGGAGTCAGGGAAACAAGCTCAGATGGAGCATAGATGGCCACTCCTGGTGCAAGGGATGCCACTCAGATTTCCAGGGCACCAGGGCCTGGAAAACCCTTATTGAGACCCAACTCAGTGGGGTGGGATGACTCTGACACGTGTCCAGGCAGAGCAGAGCTGGGATGTGGAGTTTCTATGGTTGTAACTCCTTCCCATCACCAGCTCCATGCCTGGATCCCTCTTTTCACAGTGGAGCCATGAGGACATTTCCCTCCACACTCTCAGCCAGTGCCTTTCACGCCTACAGAGAGGAGAGGAGATCCCTGTGGATGCTCCTTTCTGGGCCTGTGCCTTTGGCGTGCTGGGATGTGCTTTCCTGGCTGCCTGGGCTCCATCTGCTGCCATGCCTTGGCTTTCCCAAGGAGAGCTCCTGCCAAGCCAGGATGGATCCAACGGGCCAGCACAGCACTGGGGGTGCCACAGGCCTCAGTGTGGCCATGGGACACCAGGTTTAGGGGACAATAAAGTCCTTGTGTGGCTCTGCAGGGTGGCACCTCTTGCACCAGCATCTGAGCTTGTTTCCCTGAATCTTTCCAGCAGGAATGCACAAATCCAGGTCGTGTCAAGGCTTTGCTGTTCTGCATGGGTGGCTTTCCCTGGTCTGAATGGAGCTGGGTGGTTGATGTGGGGAAAGGCTCTGTGTGTCCTCTGCCCACGATGGTGCTGCTGGCAGCAAGACCCAGTGGAGTTCTCCTGGGAATTCTCCTGGGAATGCCCTCGTGTGTGAGAGAGGAAAGGATGAGTCAAGGGCTCCATGTTCCCATCTTTCCCCACCCCAGAGTCATCTTCTCGTATCCTTGACTCATCCCTGCCCAGGGCAGCGTTTCTGGTGTTGAAGGGTAACCCAGAGGAGCCCCAGGGTGCCACCCATGGCAGAGTGAGGGTCAGCAGGGCTTTGGGACAGCTCAGGGCTGCATTTTCTGGGCTGCTGACCTTGCTCATCTCCAAGCACCCAGCTCACACTGCCTTTGGTTCCCAGCACCCCTCTGCCACCACTCCGGTGTTCCAGCCCTGCACATCTCCCTGGATTTGCTCCAATTTTATGCCTGGTGAGGCTCAGGCCTTATTCTGCCAGTTAATGGACCTTAAAATGCCTGGAGATCCTGGCACTGCTTCCCTGGCTCCAGCAAGGGTGGAGCTGTGCTGCAGGGGAGGGATGGTGGGAGTGTGGGTGCCCAAATCCCGTGGGCGTGGGGAGGCCCATCCCTCTGGGTCCCAGGGCAGAGCCCAGGCTCTCCCTGGAGGTGAATCCTGCACACATTTCCAGGCAGATTCCTCAGGAGGAGCCCCAGGATGTCCTTTCTCAGGGTGCCCCATTCCTTGCTCTCAGAACATTGGCTGAGGCCTGTGCCCATGGGATTTGCCCTCCCAAGCCAAGGTGTGTCCTCTCCACCAGGTCTGTCTACAAGGGGATTTCTGCATCTGTGGAGGTGCATGTTTTAAGTTTAAGTTCAAGTTATATGTATTTTGTACTGTTAAAGTTTTCTGTAACTCAGTTATTTCCCTGTTGGTTTGCCCTGAACACCCCTGTGTGTTTTCCCGCCCTTTAGTTGGTTTCTCTGTATCTGTCAGAGTTGTTCACACCCACTTTCCCCTCAGACTCTCCTGTCCATCATTTGTATCCCTGCCCCCAGGACCTGTCCATTACCTCTGGGCCTCTCCCCACCTCTGGAAAGTTCCAGGGAAGGCCCTGTGGGATTGGTCAGGGTCCTGGGGGACCCTCCTATTCCCCACAGTGTATGGATCCCGGAGTTGTCTGTTGCCCCAGAGCCATGCCCATGCTGTTCCTCACTGGTTCCCCTCTAAACCCTGCCCCTCACCCCTCCTCTGGTTAAACGCTGCTGCATTGGGGGTACTCTCTGCTCTTTGGGGCAGACTCCTCCCAAATAGACTTGGGTTGTGGTCCCCTCAAAGAGTCTCTTCTTTATTTCCTACCATTGTCACTTGGAGCCTAGAGAGGGAGCGAGTGAAAGAGCCCACAGTGAAGGCAAGGTCTGTCTGCAGACTGAGCTGTACCTCTCGTGCCGTGAGTGCTGCCCGGGCTAGCCAGGACATCGGGGTCTGGGTGCACCACGACATGCATCCAACAGAGGAGGAGGAGATGTTGTTAGGGATCTGATGAGATACCTGCAGGGAAATCAGGTTGAATCCAAGAGGAGTGAAGAACGTCCTTCTCAACATGTCCTGGAGATGTTTCCACCCTGGAGCAAAGCCATTCATTTTCAGTGACTTCCTGCTTAGGTCTTAAAAGCATTGGGAAGGATGGGCAGGATTTCAACGGCCTTGGGAGAGACAAGAAGTCTCACATGGTTCTTCTCCCTATTGATCCAAGCCTCCAGATAAGAGTTTCCTTCAGGACCATTGCCTTGGCTGTCCATTTTTCCTCCCAAAGCCTCCTGCCAGGACGTGGCTCCAGCAGTTCTGCTCACGCTCCCCTCTGCTGTTCCCATCAATAAAGGATGAGGGCATTGATCAATCACTTCTGTCCAACCCCAGCCCCCTCAGCCCTGACCATTTGTTGGCTTAAATGGAAACTTCTCCAAACTCTCCCAGGTGACACCAGAGCTCAATTCCTGTTGGGGCCACAGTGGGAATGTTCAAGAATCAGGAAAATCTCTCCTTCCCCTTTGCTCTTCTTCTGGCTTTGCCATGGGGCTGGTTTTGCCTTTGCTCACTCACGTTCCCATGGGATCCCATTCCTCCCTGGAGTGAGATGAAGAGCTGGCAGTGGGATGGATGTGCTCACCCTGGGGTCCCCTCTTTGGGACTTGGGCAGGGCTGGGGGTACACTGAGACAGGAAAGGATGTTCTGCCTCTTTTCTTCCCCCTGGAAGGTCTTGGGCAAATTCCTTTCACGCAATCTTAAAAAATAAAAAAAAATAATAAAAAATAAAATAAAATCTGTCTGTCCTGGGAGTCTTTAAAACCCCACCCCTGCAGCCTGGGGGTGGGGAGGAGCCTTTCATGGGCTGTGTCCCCCCATCAGCACAGCCAGGTGTACCTGCTGTGGGGGGAGGAGGATGAGGCCAGGCCAGCAGCCCCAGCCTCTGTCCCCTGTCCCCTGCGTCAGCCTTGTACCTCTCACCGTGGTTCCTGTGCTGCATCTTCCTATTTAGAGGAAATCTATAAAGCACTTAGTACAGAGCGAACCCTGCGAGGCCTCTGCGGACAATTGATCACACAAGGCTTTCAGCTCCATGATATTTTCTTTTCTTTTCTTTTCTTTTCTTTTCTTTTCTTTTCTTTTCTTTTCTTTTCTTTTCTTTTCTTTTCT
>VWYP01006935.1:4671-30370 GCA_013400435.1 Pycnonotus jocosus | reverse complement strand
CCCTCAATGCCAGGGGAAACCCCTCAATGCCAGGGGAAACCCCTCAATGCCAGGGGGATTCCCTCAATGCCAGGGGGATTCCCTCAATGCCAGGGGAAACCCCTCAATGCCAGGGAGAAACCCCTCAGTGTCGGGGGGACCCCTCAATGCCAGGAGAAACTCCCCAATGCCAGGGGAAACCCCTCAGTGTCGGGGGGACCCCTCAATGCCGGGGGGATTCCCTCAATGCCAGGGGGATTCCCTCCCTCCATGGGGGTCCTGCCCATGGAGCAGCAATGGGATAAATCTGTTCCCAGGTGCTGAAGGGATCACTGGGGGGATTCAGCCCCCCAGAATTGGAGCTGGGCTCTGGGGGGTGCAGCCCCTCCCCTGGGGGTGTCTGCTGGGGGGTTTGGGGTGCTTTGGGGCAGCGGTTCCCCCGTGTGTGGTGCTCCAGCCCTGTTTGCAGCGCCGCCTTTCTTCCCGTGTTTCCTTTAAATCCAAGGGCAGCCAGGCCAGGTAGGGTTTCAGTGGGGTGTAGGATTTCCGAATCTGAGTCTTTCCTGAGCCAAACTCTAATCCTTACCTGCGTGTCAGAGTCGTGCAGGGACCTGCCATGTCCAGAACCCCCGGGATGCTCCTCTTGCTCGAGGAAGGGCTGTGACCTGGGCTGTGACAGGGCTGCAGGTGAGTCACTGGCTTTTATTGTCCTTTCTGTGCCTGTAGACACCGTTCATGATATAATGGAAAAGCAGCTGAGCCCAACACCCAGCTGGGAAAGCTCTCACCTATATTAAGCCGCTTATTTTTACTTTATTGTCAGTAGGATGTGGAAGAATCACCTGGTTGAAATGTTTCCATTTTATCTCCAGCTAAATCGGTGCTGGGTTTGTGATTTTAGACCAACTTGTGCTGATACAGGGCTTTGGGCTGCTCTTGGGTCTGTGCCCGACCCCAGACAGAGACACTCTGTGCTTTGAGCATTTGCAGCCTCTCTTTCTCTTCCAAGACTTAAATAAAGTGGTTGCTTTTGGCTGTGATCTTTTTAATGGGCTTGAATGATTTGCGAGGCTTCCATTAGGAAATCCTCAGCTGCTGCAATCTGCTTTATGGGAATGTGTGCAAGGGATGGTGAAGGCATCAAAACACTCCGAGGAAATATTGCTCTCCTTCAGCCTGCTCCAGTGAAACTGTGAGGGCCTGGAGTGAAATAATTCATCAGGATTTCTGACAGGCTGAAATCCATGGCTGCCAAGCAGTCACTTAAATTCCCCAACAGTGTTGGGATCATCTGCTGCATTGGGGTGAATTAAATTGGGAGGGGATGGGGTGCAGGGCAGATGATATCAGCTTCAGGCTGCAATAACAATAATAAAAAATTTATAAATATAAATATAAATATAAATATAATGTCCCTTTTTAGGTTAGCTTGGGAATAAGAGGAACACCTCAGGTGATCCCAAGGAGGGAATGTGGGAATCCCCAGTGCTCACCCCAGTGACACAGAGCAGGGTCTGGGGAGGGTTAATGGGAATATTGGGTCCAAACTGCTGCTGGTTCCATGGATTAGGTGCAGGTCGTGCTTAGTGGTGAGCAATAATGTGATTTTCTGAGACTCTGGTTGAGGGTGTCCTCCCTGGTCCTGTGGGTCAGTGCAGGAGCCAGTCCTGCTGCTGGCTCAGTGCTCACTGCTGCTCTGCCAACGCTTCCATCCTCCAAATAGCAGTGGAAAAGTCCATGGAAAGCAGGCACTGGGGTAAGGGATGGGTGGCAGAGCTCAGAGGGATCAGAGGATTTCCTCAGTTAGTGCTGGGTTCAGGTCCAGCCAGGCACCAGCCCAGAATTGCTCAGTAAGAGCTGATCTGTGTTTGATGTGTGAGGAGTTTCACAGCCTCAGCAGGAGACAGTCTCTAGAGACTGCTGAAATTCAACTCAAACAAAGCCTCAACCAAATAAAAATGACTTTTTAACGGGGGAAAAAAATGATTGTCTTGCTGTTCCCAGAGAGATGGATTGGGGTTCCTAGGCTGAGCCATTCTGACCCCGAAATGGCTTTAAACTGTGGCTGTTACAGCCCAGGCTCTGTGTCTGTGCCCTGGACTGGTTCCCCATTGCATCCCAAGATGGAATTCAGCTCCTGGAATGCAGCTGGGAGATCTGTGGCTTTGGGTGTGGAGTGGGGACCAGGACAGCCCATCCCGGGGCAGCTGTGGATCCCTGGGCTGCAGCTGTCTGTAAAGGTCGTGGGAAGGAGATTGGGAAATTGCTCTGAGGCAAAATCAGCTCCAGCTTCATGAGAGGAGCCTGGGGCTGCCAGGGGGAGAGGGACCCGTGGGGCTCCTTTTTTTTTTTTTTTTTTTTTGAGGTCTTTTTCCACACTTTGGGTAGGGAGATTTTCCAGACCTGATATTTCAGGATTCCTTTTATTTCCTTGGCTTTTCTCTGGAGCAGCACCTTTGGGAGACCCCAACTTTGCCCACCCCAGTGCCTCTGGAAGGGCTCAGTGCAGGCTGATCTCAATATTTTCCTATCCCAGTTGAGCAGCACAGCATGGAAAGCTGCCCCAATTACACGGGCTGGAAGAAAGCTTGAGGGAAAACTCCGCATCCCAAGATGCTGGCAGGAGGTTCAGGATGCAGATGACTTTTGGAGGTCACTCAGGAAATGCCCTGCCTGATGCCCCCCCATTCCTGAGTGTCCAATCCCTTGCCAGGGCGATGGTTTTGCCTTTGCTTGGGAAGTTTTGGGGAAGGGAAGGAAGGCAGAGCTCACTGATGGGGCAGGGGGAACTCATGGAAAGGGAAATGGTTGTGGTTTCATTAAATCCTGCTGGAAAAACGGGCAGAGGGTTGAAACAGCAGCTGGGCTGCCTCAGTGGGAGCAGTGGGTGATGCTCACAGTCCCGATGGATCGCTGGAATAACGGAGGGGTTGTGGCCACATCCAGAGCTCTGCCCAGCACCTGCTGAGAGCTCCTCTGCGCTCAGAGCGAGGCACAGCCAGGACCCAGAGCTGTCCTTCGGGGTGTGACACCCCCACAGGGGCTCATGGACCAACAGCTCCCCCTGGATGGGGAAAGCCCCGGGGAGGCAGTTCCAGCTCCCGGAGCTTCAGCAGTTTGGGAGCTCTGTGCCGGCAATCGCAGCTCCCGGGAACAGAGGAGGTTTTGTGTACCAGGCCCGGGTGAAGGAGTGTCTGGACAAAGGGTCGGAGGGGCCCTGGACGCCTCCCCCTAACTGGTGCTCGGTGTGTGTCCGTGCTGGCACTGGGAGCACTGGAGGCTCTCGTTTTTCCAGCTTTTTCCCCATGGATGCAGAAGAACGGGGTCTCTGTGAGCCGTGTCCCGGCTGCCTGTGCAGAGCATCCCAGCGAGCTGCCCTGCTCGGAGGGGACAGACAGGGTCACACCTGGGCACCACCTCCCCTTCCTCAGCTCCACGCTGCTCCTTCCTCACCCTCCCTCAGACAGAAAAGGCCTCAGACACTTCTGAAGACATGAAAGAGGTGCGCCGGAGCCCTGGCTGCTGCTGCCGGGCAGGACCGGCGAGAGAGCAAAAAAAAAAAAAAACCAAAACCCATTTCAGGCACAAGGAGAATGAGGGCAAGGAGTCCCACCGGGCTCACGTGGTGGGTACCGGCATCGCCTTTCCGCAGGAGAGGCTGGAGCAGCCCAGCGCTGCCCGGCACAGGCGGAGGGGCAGCTCGGCCGGGCAGCGCAGGGAGGCGGCGATGGGAGCACCGCGCACCCCGCACGCCGCAGGAGGATGAGGACCATGCCAAAGCCGGGTTTGTTGCTCCCCTCTCGGCCTCAGCCGCCGTGGTGGCCCGGGGGAAGTTTGGGGGAAGAGGAGAGGAGAGTTTGGTGGGTGGGTTTGGGGCAGTTGGATGCTGGTTTTCTTTTTTTTTTTTTTTTTTTTTTTTNTTTGGTCGGTTGGTATTTTTCTTCTCTGATTTTTTTTTTTTTTCCTTTTTTTTTTTGTTTTTGTTTTAGTTTGGTTTGGGGGTTTTTTTGTGGATGTTTTTTGGGTGGTGATGAGCGCGGGAGAAGTTTATTTTGCCCTTGGAGAAACAGGGAGGGTGAAGTGTTCCTGAGCACTGGGTGAGTGCTGTGAGGAGCCCCGGGTTTACCAGGAGTCAGAGGGTCTCACTGGCATCATCTCAATCACTTAAAGCCTTAATTACTTACCGTGGGTCCAAATTCCCGTGTCCTCTCCCGGGGGTACCGTGGGGGTCTGGGCAGGGCTGGGGGCTGCCCTGACCTCTGCAGTGCCTCTGGCTCAGCCACAAGCCTGGAGCGACACCGGGACCCCAAAGCTGCCACCGGCTGCTCTGGGTGCTGCTGTTGCAGAAATCGGGATCAATGCAGGATCTGTCTGACCCCATTAGCGGCTTCCTATTGCTTTCCATTTATACCTCCTCTCCATTTTTGGCTCCGGCCACCGACCTCCTCCAGGGTTTGCTGCCGGTGCAGGTTTTGAGGGGGGGACAAAGTCATTTGTTCATCCCTAGGAGCGGGCTGAGGTTACAGCTGCCAGCTCTGGATGCCGGCTGGGGGGTGGGGGAGCAGGTGGAGGGGGCGCCTCTGCCTCTATCCCGGCACTTTGGGACACGCTGGGAAAGTTTCCCATCGATTTGGGATCGGCTTCTCTCTCGGGTTACAGGGCAGGAAGCAGCAGGGGATGGCTGCCTGCCCCGGCCCCAGCCCGGACGGAGCCGGGCTGCTCCAGAGGGAAGAGGTCACTCCACGCTCCCCGTTCTTCTCCCCTCTGCTGCTCCAGGCTGATCAAAGCCCTTCCCGAGCGCTTTGTGTCCGTGTGTCCATCCAGCAGCCGCTCCCCAGAGCCAGCCCGACACTTTGCAGGAGAAACTGCCCCGTGAATCCCAGCGGGACCAGCCCCAAGGAGCCCACTCAGCATCCCCAAAGAGCCACCGCAGCACCTCACGGGCAAAAATCCATTGAAATCTTTGCTTGAATCAGGCTAAAGCCCGGCTCGGAGCGCAGGGAAGATGAGGAGGGCTCAGCTGCAGCCAAGCCTGGCCCGGTCCCAGGCTGTCCCTGTCCCTGTCCCTGTCCCCGCTCCTGTCCCTGTCCCTGTTCCTTGGTGGAGCAGCCGGCACCACCGCAGGGCTGATTCCATCCCGATTCCATCCCATCTGGCTTTTCCTGCTCCCTGTGCCGGGCTGTTTTACCTTTCCTGGCACACCCGGAGCAGGACCCCGCCGGCTCCCTCCGAGCAAGAACTCGCCCTCGCTGGTTATTAAATTACATCCTGACCCGGTTAATCCAGAGCTGATTAATTTGGGGCTCCATGGCTGGCTATAAGGAAGGGTTCATCTGTCTCGTGGTGTGTACTGTATGTGCTGAGCTCTCTGTTAATTAGATTTTTAAAAAATATTTTTAAAAATACGTATGGAAAAATCAGAAGGAGGTATGAAAAGTGGGGAGGGCTGTAGGGGTCTGGCTGGACACATTTCTGTGCCTGCCATGGGGTCAGCAGGGATGGACACTCCATGCCAGCACTGGGAATCCAGCTGGGGATCCTCCACGTGTGCATCTGCTCCTGGAGAGCTCCTGCTTGGCTTTATGGCACAACCACAGCCCTGGGGAAACTGAGGCACGGGGATGGAATTGGCCCACAGGAGCTGGTGGCTGCTTGCTCAGGTTCATCATTTGTTTCCTGGTGCAATTTCATGGAATCCCAGGATGGTTTGGGTTGGAAAGGATGTTAAAGCTCATCCTGTCCCACCCCCTGCCATGGCAGGGACACCTTCCACTGTCCCAGGTAGCTCCAAGCCCTGTCCAGCCTGGCCTTGGACACTTGCAGGGATCCAGGGGTAGCCACAGCTGCTCTGGGCACCCTGTGTCACGGCCTGCCCACCCTCCCAGGGAAGGATTTGTCTCAAATACCTCATCAAAACCTACTCTCTTTCAGCTTAAAGACAATTTGTGTGTTTAAATGTTGAGGTTCATCCTGCCCCCACCTCCCACTTGCCACAGACAAACTTTAACCTCTGCTTTCAAAACAAAGAAGGTTTCAGGTCTGGCTGCTCCTAAGCCCTGGGCTCTGCTGGGGCTGGAGAACCCCTGGGATTGCTCTGAGCCACACCATAATTTCAGGGTATTTTGGCCCCTTTTCCATTTCTCCACTCTCCCCACAGTCAGGACTCGAAAGCAGAGGCGGCTTTTGCCAGACTCCATCACCCTCTGGAAAATCTGAATTATTCTTTCCTATATTTTCATCATTCATTAACAACCAGCACCTCCCCTCCTGCTTATTCCCTCACAGCTGCACACATTTGGTTGGAATATAAATAATTCCATGTGCAAACACCTCTCCTGAGCAGGAGGAGGACGATGAGCCACGAATTTGGGCAGGGTCTCCCCCTGCAGCAAATTCAGAAAGAAGCTCCTTGTTTTCCTTCCAGAGATGATTCCTGCCCCGCTCCATCAGTGCCAGATGCCCGGGGCACCTCACCAAGCCTCCAAGGACGCTCCGTGCTGCAATCAGAGCTCCAATATCAACAACCCCGGCCCTGATAGAGGGTGTGCAAGGGTCTGGGTTGTGGTTTTACAGATCGCATCCCCCCCAAAACCCACCCCCTCCTGATGCTGGGGGACTGCTGCTAATTGAGGGGCACTTCAATTAGCTGGGATGAGAAATAAGGAAAATTCCCTTGGTGGAGATGCCGCGGAGCCACCTGAGCTCCATGGCAGAGCCGCGGGGCTGGAATTACGGAACCCCAGGTAATTAGTGCTGCGGAGAGAGGACAATTAGCGGAGGCTCATTAGTGCCCCGAGCTGCTCCGTGGCCTGAAGCCGGTGCAGGGCCCGGCTCACACGGATTTCACGGGAATCTTTGTGGGGCACCGTTCTGCTTGGGAATTCAGGAAAAACAAATTGTCACTGCTTCGTTCCGCTGCAGGAGGGGACCTGCAGGACCCCTCCAGCCTCCTCCTTGTTCCTACCCTGCTCCTGCTCATCCTCCTTGTTCCCATCCTGCCCTTGCTCATCCTCCTTGTTCCCATCCTGCTCATTCTCCTTGTTCCCATCCTGCTCATCCTCATCCTCCTGGTTCCCATCCTGCTCATCCTCCTTGTTCCCATCTTGCTCCTCCTCATCCTCGTTCCCACCCTGCTCATCCTCCTGGTTCCCATCCTGCTCATCCTCCTTGTTCCCATCCTGCTCCTCCTCATCCTCGTTCCCACCCTGCTCCTGCTCTCCCCATGTCAGATCAAAGGCAAAGGGCTGGGATGAGCTGCTCAGTCTCCTGCACTGTTTCCCACAGGGAAATTTAAGCTCTCTGTCCAAACAATAATTCAGGGAGCTGCTGCCAAAAATTCCTGCTCTGCCAGCTAATCCCTCTCTGATTCGGGACAGGCTCGGGGGTGTTTTCTCTCCCCTCTGGTGTCAGAGCTGAGCGTGCAGAGCTGCTGAGCAGTGATCCCGTACCAGGACTGGCTGGATTCTGGTCCATCCCGGATGCAGGACACCCCCAGGGGCCAAATTTGTCGGTGGGATAAATCCCAGCAGAGGCGGCGATTGCAGGAGCAGGGGATCAGAGGGAAAGGAGCGCCGGAGGAGTGCCTGGGGCAGCCTGGCTGGAGCGAGGGTGAAATCCTTCCAGCCAAGAGGGTGTTTACAGTCACCTTGGCGGGGTACAGAGGCAGAACTTTCCCGGGGGTGTCCGGGGTGCAGCCGAGCTCCCCGGGGATGGGGGAGTTGTGTAAGTGCCCCGTTTCTCGAGGCTCTGATGTTATTGCGGGCATCTCCCCCCCGGACCACAACGCTGCTTTCACTGCAGGGATATCCCCGTTATCAGTGGGGGTTTGCTGAATCTCCTCAGCCCCAGCACAACCCAGATCCGCTCCTCTGGATGCTTTTCATGCTCTGCATTTCCCTCAGCCACAGCTGCTCTTTGCCCGGGTGCAGGAAGGGACCCTGGTTGGTTCCAAGTAGATTTTGGAAGGGAAAAAAAACACTAAAAGAGGTCAGAATTTGCCCACAGCCCCCATCACCCTGGGGTGGTCAAAGCTGGGTGTGGAGGGGAGATGGACACAAGCTGAATTGAGGTGCCAGGAATATCAATTGAATTCTTTCTTGTTAATGGATGCCCTCACCGGGATGAGGGTAAATTTAAGGGCTGCAGTCTATTTGGATACGGAAATGGTGTATAAAATGAGAAAGCTGCCCTGAAGGACCTGATCAAAGGTCTGGATAATCTCCTGTCCCCTTTCCATCACAGAGGGCTGGAGATGTCTGTGAGATGCTCCGGGCTGGCTCCGAGCCGGGCTCTCCTCCGGGACAGGGAGGTTTAATGTGCTCATTAACGTCATGAGAGGAGAAATAGCTCAGAGGACAGAAAAGGATGCTGGAGGGAGGGAAATCGAGGTGACCGGGTCCCTCAAGAGCAAAGGAACGTCACCGAGGAGGAATTCAGGAATTCAGGCTGAAGCCTGCGGGGAGAAATGTGCCACCCCCTCCTCTGCCCTCCCCCATTGCCTGGGAGGGTGAGGAGGAGAGGGAGGAGGAAGAGGAGAGTGGGAAGATAACCTGGGTGGAGGGAGAGGTGGGATCCAGCCCTGAGTGAGGCCGACAGGGACAAAATCACTCTGGAGCACTCAAGGCGAGTTGGCCCTGAGCAGCAGCAGGTTCCGGGATGGAAATAAAGAAAAAATAGGGAAAGAAAACAAAATTCCCGGTTATTTTAACCACCCGTGCCAACCTGCCCGGTCCCATCCACCTTGGACGCTTCTTTATTTATTAATTAATTCCTGGAGGTGACAAGCCCGGTGGCGCTGGGGCCAGAGCCAGCGTCCAGCTGCACCCAGGCGTGAGGAAGGGCCACGTCCCTCCTGTCCCTCGTCCCCCACCGATGCCCTTTGCTGGGCTGTGCCAGCTGTACCCGCTGCTGCAACTGGTGCCGGTCACCCCGGGGCGGGGACGGAGACGTCCCACGTGGTGGTGGTGGCACTGTGGCCGTCCCCTCCTGGAAAGGCGCCCGCTGTCCCCACGGCCACAGGCGAGAGGTAGGTGGGCAGCGGGGGATGCTCCAACCCTTGGGCTTTCCCCTCCCCTCCTCTTTTGAAGGCCATTATTTTATATTTTTTGCTAAAAGGAGCCCTTTCTCCCGCTGGAAATCTCTGTCCCGGTGCCAGCGGTGTGCGGGTCCCTCCTGTCCCCCCTCTCCCGGGGACCAGCTCAGACCTCGCCACGTCACGGACAAGACTTGTCCCCGCTGGCCCATCCGAGGCATTATTGGGGATTAAAGGTGGCATCCGCCAGAAGGGCACGTCCTCCTCCCCCGTCTCACCCGCCGGCGGTGGGGGCAGGAGGTGGGGGCCGGGTCCCCCTCCCCGGGACAGGGGGCGTGGGGAGAGGGTGTCCCCAGCCCGCCACAGCCCCTTTCCCCATGGCCCCCCGGCTGGTTCCAGGGCTCCCGGGGGGCTGGCGGGGCCGAGCATCCCAAAACCCGTGCGGGGCCGCCAATTCCCCGCTGAAGCCGAGGGAGAGCAGCCTTTGCAGGGACATTGTCCGCGTTAGCCCCAAGGCGCCTCTCCAGGGTATGGCCGGACTTTTTCCTCATCTCCGCGTTCCCTGCGCATCCCTCCCCGTGTTTAATCACTCTCTTCCCAGATGCCGACAGCCTTGGCGCTTCCATGCCCGGTCCAGGTAAGTCCTGGGAGGCGCTGGAGTGGGCGGGCAGCGGGAAGAAATTCCTCGATTCTCATCCCATTCAGGGATGGTGGGGAGGGGAGAGCAGGGGGGAGAAGAGGCTCAACCTCTCCAATCATCTGGAAAAACCTCGGAAATGGACATTTTTCACCGCAGGAGTGTGAGGGTGGTCAGAGGAGGAGGAGGAGGAGGGGATTGCAGACGGGAAGGTTTCGCTGGATGCAGAGAAAGCACAGCCCCGACTCCCCGGGATGTGCCGGGCAAAGCACAAACTCTCCCTCGAAATGACCTTTCTCTTTCACCGGCGCTCTCCCTCGCGTGGTTTTTTTGTTGTTATTATTATGATTTTCCACGGGCAGGGATTTCCGCTGAAGGATATTAGTTAATCAGATTCTGAGAAGCAGATGTTGGGTGATTTAGGAGGGAAAAATGAGGCAACTTTCTAGTTCAAGCCTCGGCTGGAGCTTGGAGCACGGTGCAAAGATCAGGGGGGACGTTTTGTGGCTTTGGGATGCACCAAAAATAATTAATTAATTATTTTGGGCCTTAATTAAAAATGAGACAGATAAGGTGGTTTGGGGGCAGGTGGGGCACCTCCCTCCAGTGATGGGGACAGGCATCAACACGCTCTGGGGCTAAATGAACCTCAGAGCCCTGCATCCCAAGGGAAGCTGTCCCAAGGGCTTGAAATGGAGCTGAAAATCTCCTTTCCATGTCCCAGCAGGGAGAATGAACCCGACATTCCCCTCCCAGCCCTGCCCATGACATGTAAATTGTCCTGTCACAGCCCCGTGCCTCAGTTTCCCCAGGAGGGGCGATGCTGGGGGTGCTCAGCTCGATGTTCACAGAGGCTCTGGAGCAAAGGCAGATTTCAGCACATCACAATTCCCTCTGTGATCAGAAATGAGCTGTCCCTCCAAGCCTTCTTGGCCAGGTGCAGTGCTGAGATTCAAGCCCTCCTCATGCTCCAATACTGAGATCACCTCATGGTGCTGCCTTGGGATGCAATTTCCCCTTGTGGGACCCTTCCAGCTCAGCCCATTCTGTGATTCTGGGAATTTCATGGTCAGCTTTGGCTGCTCAGCTTTGCTCCACTGCCAAGAGAAGTTCCTGTATGTGTGGACCCCTCTGGGTCCTCTCCCTGGCTGGAGGTGTGGTGGGTCAGGTCGGCTCACCCTGCCACTGAACACTGAACTCTGCTTCAAACTTTATTTTATTCTGATTTAAAAATCAGCTTGGGATTTACATTAAGAAAAAACAAGAATGCAAGAAGGGAATGATGTGGGCTGCTTTTCTTCTTTCCTTTAATACTTATTTTCCCCTTGGAAGTGCTTTATCTGGTCCAGGTTTGTTGCAGTATCCCTTTGCAGGCCTCCTGATGCTCCTGAAATCAGGGTTATCCTCAGCTCTGGGTTGCTGCCCTGATGCCACAAATCATCCTGCCAGCACCAGCTTCCCACAAAGCCACCCAATGGTCCAGCCTGGGATGAATCCAGCCCCATGGAGAGCAGCTCCACCTTGGGCATGTCTGAGCTGGACACTGCTGGGGCTGGAGGACCCAGGTTTGGAGTCCTTGAGGCTCCCCAGCCTTGCCTGAGGTCACTTTGGGGACAAAACCACACTGCTGCTGCTGCTGCTCCAGGTGTTGGTTCTGTCCCTTGCCCCAACAGCTCCTCTCTGCATGTGCCCAAGAGGGAAACTCGGCACAAAACCAGCCTGAAGCAGCTCTGTAGGCCTGGATTTCTAAGAATAGCCAGGCTTTGTGGGTTTAGTTCAAGCTGAGAAACCTGGTGTGTAAATAGCTTATGATAAATTGTAGGATTTGTCCCCAAATCCAGAATCTCTTCTACTGAGGAGAGAACGAGGTTGAGCCTTGTCTGGGACGGGGATGCTGGGTCCTGTATGAGGTTCTGCTGTAGGGGCTGTAAAGCTGAGAGGAGCAGAGGGAGGATTTGTAATGAGTCAGGATCTTAATGCTCACTTCTGCAACAGATTTGGGGATTTTGGCTTGTCCTACCCCTCTTTCCCAGCTGTGTGCCAGCAAGGATGGATCCTCTGCTTTGGGGATGGAAAAGCTTCAGTGCCCCGAATTACTGCAGTGAAAGAGGGGGCTCGAGGCACTGGGAGCAGCCCCATGGGGGAATGGGTCCCTGCCCAGCACTGGGAATTGAACCCAGCACTGGGGAGAATCCCAGAGGCAAACCCTGCACTGGGGAGCATCCCAGAATCAAACCCTGCACTGGGGAGCATCCCAGAGGCAAACCCAGCACTGGGCACCATCCCAGAGGCAAACCCTGCCCTAGGGAGCATCCCAGAATCAAACCCAGCACTGGGGACCATTCCAGAATCAAACCCTGCACTGGGGACCATCCCAGAATCAAACCCGGCACTGGGGACCAACCCAGAGGCAAACCCAGCACTGGGGACCATCCCAGAGGCAAACCCTGCACTGGATCCCATCCTCATCACAGGACCAGCCCCAGCACCACCGCTGCTGCTCTGTGGCCTAAATTGTGTTGCTATTCCTGGCAGCTGAGGGCATTTGGGTTTTTTGTCTCCCTCTCACTGGAGCTGGCTGGGTAAGAAAGCCAGAGTGCCCTTGGTGAGCTGCGGTCACGCAGAGCAGCTCCACGTGTCCTCCTGTGGTGTCTCATGTCTGGGAAATACATTTAGAGGGGAAATAAATCAGGGCACTAAATTTAGAGGGGAAGTTCATTTTGGGGGAAATCTCCACAGAACCATTCCCTGTTCACACCTAATTTCTCTCTGTGCTTCTCCCTGAGGCAGCACAGGTAATTTCCCAGCTCCATAACTTGGCCTGGTCCCCGGGCTCCTCTTTGACTTTGCTGAGTGCAGAATGATGTTGTTGTGTGAGGACGTGTTTGTCCAGGCATATTTGGGGACATGGTGACTGTTCCTGAGCTCCTCACAGAGCTGGGAAATAATCCACCCCATGGCCTGAAAGGGGCTCTCCGAGTGATCCAAAGGCTGAATCCTGAGCTCCTTCCTGGGGCTGGGAATATCAGGTCGGATGTGGGGCTCTCTAGGAGAGCTCTGGAGGATGTCACCCCATCCTCTGCCTGCCCCATCCCCTGCCCTCTTCCTACCTCTCTTCCCAGATCGTTCTCCAAGGCTGGTGGACATTTCTCCTCCTGCCCTGCTTCCTCCTGGGCTGCATTCCCCAAATTCCAGAGTGGTTCCTGCTTTGGGAGCTGTTTCCAAACAATGGCTGACCCATCTGCAATGTGCCCAGGTCCTCCTGGGGTTTGACCCGATGCCTCTCCCACCCGGATCAAGGGCTGCTCTTAACTTGGGACAGCCGTGTTTGAAACCTCCAAATCCTGCTCTGAACTTTGGATCTGCACCTGGAAACGGATGAAACGACCCCTTGCTCTGGGATCACTGCGGAGAGGCTGGGTGGGACCCCTGGATTCACCCCCACCCTCTGCTGCTGTCTGACCTTTCACCCTTGGGTCCTGGGGGTGTTTTGGGGAGGTTTAACAATGGCAAAGCCGTGCCAAAAACGGTGCACAGGATCCAAAGAGGAGCAACCTGCTGGAAGTCCTTTTGCTGTTCAATGGCATCAACGCTTCCATTGACAAACCAGAGAGGATTGTGTGAGCTGGGGTTTGTTTTAACTCTGCACGGTTCAGCTCTGTGTCCCTGTCCCTTGCAGATCCTCCTAGCGCGGGACAGGCGCGGGCAGGCGGCGCCGGCCGCGGGCATTTCTGCTGCTGAGCTGATTGGCGTATGATGGACGTGGCCACCTGGAAGGAGATGGAGGTGGCACTGGTCAGCTTTGACAACGCCGATCAGATCGTGGAGGATCCCTGCTACTCCAACGACCTCAGCCCCGCCGGGCAGTCGCGGAAAGGCCACCCCAGCTGCACCAACCTGCTGTCCAACCTGCGGATCCTCATCAACAGCGAGAACGCCAACAATGAGACCATCTTCTCCAGGTTCTCCGCCGAGTTCAGCGACCACCTGGTGGGGGAGAGGGTGGGCATGGATGAGGGGGACCAACGAGTCATCATCAACATCGCTGGGCTGAGGTTTGAGACGCGGCTCAAGACCCTCGACCAGTTCCCCGAGACCCTGCTTGGGGACCCGGAAAAGAGGATGCGTTACTTCGACTCCATGAGGAATGAGTATTTCTTTGACAGGAACAGGCCCAGTTTTGATGGGATCCTGTACTATTACCAGTCCGGGGGGAAAATACGGCGCCCGGCCAACGTCCCCATCGACGTCTTTGCTGATGAAATCACCTTCTATGAGCTGGGTGATGAAGCCATGGACCAGTTCCGGGAGGATGAAGGGTTCATCAAGGATCCTGAGACCCTCTTACCAACCAATGACTTTCACAGGCAGTTCTGGCTGCTCTTCGAGTACCCCGAAAGCTCCAGTGCAGCCAGAGGCGTAGCTTTGGTCTCCGTCCTGGTCATTGTCATCTCCATCATCATCTTCTGCATGGAGACCCTGCCGGAGTTCCGGGAGGAGAGGGAGTTTAGGTCCACCCAGGAGCTTTCTAAGAACGTGACAGACACCTTGCTGGCCCACAGCACCTTCACGGACCCTTTCTTCGTCATAGAGACCGCCTGCATCGTCTGGTTCTCCTTTGAGCTCTTTGTCCGGTTCATCGTGTGCCCCAGCAAGACCGAGTTCTTCAGGAACATCATGAACATCATCGACATCGTGTCCATCATCCCCTACTTTGTGACGCTCACCACCGAGCTGATCCAGCAGAGCGAACTCAACGGGCAGCAGAACATGTCCTTGGCCATCCTGCGGATCATCCGCCTCGTCAGGGTCTTCCGCATCTTCAAGCTCTCCCGGCACTCCAAGGGGCTGCAGATCCTGGGGCAGACCCTCAAGGCCAGCATGAGGGAGCTGGGCTTGCTCATCTTCTTCCTCTTCATCGGCGTCATCCTCTTCTCCAGCGCCGTTTACTTCGCGGAAGTCGACGAGCCGCAGTCGCATTTCTCCAGCATTCCCGACGGCTTCTGGTGGGCCGTGGTCACCATGACCACCGTGGGCTACGGGGACATGTGTCCCACCACCCTGGGAGGGAAGATCGTGGGGACTCTGTGTGCCATCGCGGGGGTGCTGACCATCGCCCTGCCCGTGCCCGTCATCGTCTCGAACTTCAACTATTTCTACCACCGCGAGACGGAGAACGAGGAGAAGCAGATGCTGCCCGGGGAGGTGGAGCGGCTGCTGGCCAGCGTGGCCACGGGCAACGGCAGCATGGAGTCACTCAATAAGACCAATGGGGGTTACCCTCGAGACAAGGCCAAAAAATGATCATTGAGGCCCTGAGGGACTGGGCACAGGTCAGGTGGGATTGGCTGGAAAACCTTATCCAACATCTGCATGCTCTGATTTTTTTTTTAAATAATGTGCTGCTGCTTTTTTCTTTTTTTTTTTTTCTAGACATTTTTCAATCTCTGATTTCCTGTGGCTGTTCAAATAAATGCCATCTTTCTTATCTCTCTGCCCTGCCCATCGGTCTGGTGGTTTTTATTTGATGCTCATCTGCTTGACATTTCTCTTCTCTGTCCCTGGCGTCAGAGTGGAATTCCCCACATACAGAGACTTCCCCGTTTACTGGAGAGGAAAAAGGGCAAAATGACACGGAATGCTTGGCTCAGTGACACCCAGCTCTCCAGGGATGAAGGTGGGTCCAGCTCCCTGCTTTGCTTAACCCATTTTAAATCGTTCCTCCCCACCCACCACTTCAGACCTGAGGGTCTGACAAATTCCCAGACCTGCAACAGCTCTGACTGAAAAATAACCTGGCAAAAAGAAATGAGAAGGGATATTTTTAGCTGGACGAGTTCCCTGGTCTGCCTGACTAATTAATTTTGGTGGCACAGCAGGGTGGGCAGTCACGGATGGACTCCAGGCAGCAGGTGGGGGATCAGGGGATGCTGACCAGGCACAGCCACACCAAAGGTCCAGGGCACTGCAGCTCAAAGCCCACCAGGGTTTCTGCTGGAAAACTGAGCTCTGAGAGAGGGAATGGGATTTCTCCTGCACCAAACACTCTTTATCTGATCTGCAAACAACCCTGGGAATGAGCCACTGTGACCTTGTAGCTTTTATTGTCACTTCTGGTGCTGCAAAGGGGGCACAGAGCGATGAGAGCCAACATTTCCTGACAGCTCCGCTCCCTGTTGTAACAAGGCACTTCTGCTTTCCTAAAAATGCAAATTTCCAGTGCCACTTTGGATGGGAGCAGCCAGCAACAGCTCATTTTGCCATTCTCTCCAATGCCAGCAGGTTTTCTGACAAAAACATTTTGTTCCCACTTCACCGTTTCACTCGACTTTTTTTTTTTTTATTGTTTTTGCCTTCATTAAAATCCCAGCTTCTCGTGCAGTGTCTCATCTGCTCTGATGTCCCACACCTGCTGCACAGATGTCTCATCTCCTTACAGATCCCCGTGATCATCACATTGCAGTGTGCCAGCATCCCTGGTTTGCAATTCCATTCAGAAAGCAGTGCTGGAACAGGGATTAGATTTATTGCTCCTGCTCAGTCGGAAAATGTGGGTTTGGGCTTGCTGGGATTTTCCCTGTGGCAGAAATCCCACAGCCCTGGTGGGAGGGGGTTGTTGTGTTGGATTTAGGGGGTTCTGTGCGCTGTCTTTCTGCAATGAGGTGTTTGGCACCCCCGGAGATGGATCTGGGATGTGACCAGTACAATTCCTTTTCCCTCTGGGACAAATCCCACATTATCACCTGCTCTCCCTGGTGGTTTTTTCCCATCCCTCCACCGTCCTTTTCCCCTCCCTTGCAGCCCTCGCACCATCACCTCAGACAGGAGAAACTGTCAGAGCTGTTTAATCTCCTTCCCGCTGTGTCCAAGTTCCATCATCTGTGGGGACGCTTGGAGAACGCACAGCTGGGCACAGCTGGAGGAGGCACAGCTGGGAACAGCACTCAAACATTCCCAGCTCCTCTCTTTTCACCCCCTCAATCCTCTCCAGCAGCTCTTTCACATCACTGTTTTTATTTCATAGCAGGTTCTTTCCCCTTTTCTTCTAGAAAACTTGAATTTTTTCCATTCTTTTGTATTTTTATTGCTCCCCTCCCCAGATTCTCTCCCAGCCTCTCTAATCTGAAGCACTTTTGGTGGTTTCTCCTTGGGAAATCACCATGAAAAACTCTGATGAGAAGGTTTGGGCTGGGAAATATTCAGCCATGAGCACATTTCCACTCCTCCTGCAAAGGTGGACTGTGATGGTGCTGGCATGGGTGGGTGGATGGATGGATGGACAAACTGATTCTTATAAACTTGTAAACTTTATCCTCAAATAAAAGAATAAATGCTTCAAAACCTCGTATGCGGAAAATATTGTTGATTTGGACTCAACTTTTTTTTTTGTTCCTAACTTCGTGCTGCTCCATGGCAACACAACTCCAGGCAGGAATTGTGTGTGGGAGGGTTGGGACATGGGGCAGTAGAGAATCCCAGGGTGGTTTGGGTTGGAAGGGACCTCAGAGCTCACCTCATCCCACCCCTGCCATGGGCAGAGACACCTTCCAGTATCCTGGGCTGCTCCAAGCCCCATCCAGCCTGGCCTTGGGCACTGCCAGGGATCCAGGGGCAGCCACAGCTGCTCTGGCAAACAGAGGATTGCAGCTCTCCAGCTCTGTGGGGTGAGGATGAACTCTGCAGTTTGGCTCACACCACCCACTGTGGGAGGCCAGGGCCAAGGGGGAGCCCTGATTGATGCCATGGGGAGGGAATCAGAGGCATTAACCCTCTCCAGACTCACCAGCCTATTGCCAACTTGCCCAGAAGAGGAGGAAAAACAAGCTACAAACTCCCAGTGTCAACCTGTGATAAACCCCATTTTCCTGCACAGTTTGCAGCTTTGTCCCTTCCCAAACACAGGCCCAAAGCTCAAAGCTCAATGAGATCTGTAAAAAGCCCTCAGTAACTGTCCTGTTCCAGAGTCCAGCCCTAATGAGCCAATCTGTCACGCCCTTCTGCACAGAGCATGAATTCCCTCTTCAAATTTTTTACTGCCTCAGGAAAAGCTGAAAGAGGGCAAGAACCCCCTTTGCTGTGTCAGAAAGGTGTCCTGGCCATGTTTTATCCCTGCAGCAAGACAAAACCTGTGGCCAGGTGTGAAATGTTTGCAGGTAGGAGAGACTCCTTCCTTTGAGCTGAAATTCCCGAGAATCCCAGAACGGTTTGGGTTGGAAGGGACCTTAAAACTCACCCAGTGCCACCCCCTGCCATGGACAGGGGCACCTTCCACTGTCCCAGGTTGCTCCAAGCCCTGTTCAGCCTGGCCTGGGACACTTCCAGGATGGAGAAAATCCAGGTTTGGCACTGCAGCCACGAGATGGCATCGCAGGATCGGCATTTCCCAGCCACAGCCCCGGCTCGGTCTCCGCTCTCCAATCTGCTCTTGGAAGCTTTCCGATGGTTTGTTCCTTTATTGGAACGTGAACACGGTGCGGGAGGGGCTGTCCCGGCCAGGGGATGCTCCTATGGAGGGATCCCTTCCCCGGGAATTCTCAGCATCGGCGCAGGAGGAGGATTTAGGAACTGCCCCTGGCACGGCATTGAGGCTGCTGGTGCTGCCTGGAATAAGGATCAACATCCCGCTCTGAAAGCACAGATCTGACCCCTGGCTACTCCTCCCGGTCCTGTCCCTCCTGGCAGGGCTGATCCCTGCATGCCTGGTCCCTGGGGTCATGGTTCCCACTGAATCTGCCTCGTTTCTTGTTGCTCACAGTAACGAGGAAACTCCTGCGATGGAGCTGAGGGCAAGTCCCCTGTGCCCAAAATCCGGGGCTGGGTCACTCCTGTGCTTGGGCACAAGAGATTCCCACCAGCTGGGCTGGGAATCCCGGGGATGTGTGATCCCAGGGGTTTGGGGGTTTAAATCACACTCCCACCATCCCACATCAACATCCTCCTCTCTGGTCAGCTCCATTTTGACACAGTGCAAGAAGAGAATAATTAATTTCCAACCCAAACCACCTGGATCTCTCCCTCCACATCCCTGTTCCTGCTGGCTATGGAATCTCCAGCCCTCACCAGTGATGGAGCCTCATTTGTCAATAAATAATGCAGGCAGACCCTGATCCCTCAGCACTGCAGAAATGAAGGCACAGCAGGACCTGGATCTCTCTCCCGGCTTCCTGCTGAGCAATTCCACTGCAGAGCTCCTAGGGAAGGAGGCAGCCTCCGTTTTTAACAGGGTTGGATATGGATGGAGGTGATTTCCTGCACAAAACAGAACTCTGCAGGTTCTGTGCCTCTGTAAAAGCCTCACCACGGGGGGCACTGGGGGAAAGCCTTTTCCTGCTCTCTTGGGTGGTCCAAGGGAATTCTCCAGCTGAGCCACATCCCCCTGGGGGCTCCCTGCCCTGGGGTGGGTTTGGGCTGTCAGACACTGTGCAGGGAAAGCATGAACCAGCCCTGTGCCCAGGGATGGGGAGCTATGGGGCAGGAACTGGTGGGACAGGGTTGTGGGTCTACAGGGCTCTGCTCTGGGATGATTTGTGTCTGGGATGGTGAGTTCACCCTTCCCGGGTGGAAATTTGGGGGTTCCAGAATCACCCACTGGTTGTAACCCCAATAAAAGAGCCAATCTTGACTTGCACCCCTCAGCCCTGCAGCAATCACAGCTCTCCAAGGCCCTGAGCAGAACTGCTGTGACCAAATGGTCCTTGGGCACCACAAAGCAGCTGGTGCAGCCAGCTCCTTCCTGAGCCCTGCCATTCCATCAGAAACAAACAGGCAGCCACAGGCTCAGAGCCACCAACACTTTATTTGTGCCCAAAGCCATGGCTGAGGTTTGGGTGTGGACAAATCACCAGAGCTCCCATCCTGGTGGATCTAAACAGCCTTGGCCAGCCCTACACGGTTGTTGGCCCGGTCAAAGATGCTGTAGTACACCCTGATGAAGACATCTCCCAAGATCCAGAGGTCCCCAGAGGTGTCCTGGAAGCTGCTCATGCAAGATCCTTGGTCGTGCTGCATTGGAGCACCAAAAGGAAATTGGGGGAATGTGGGCTGGGATCCTTGCACTGCTCTGGAGGCCCCTGGCCATCCCTGCCCTGTCTCCCAAGGGAATGGGAGAAGCCAAGGTGGCCAGAGCCACTGGAGAGAGCAGAAGGAGCCTGAGAGAGGCTCCTGTAGCCTGGAGCAGCTGGTCCCCACTCACCTGCTCAGTGTAGGCCGGGGCAGACACGGGGAACTGGACCCCAGCGATGACAAAGATGACATCGGGCATGGCAGGGATGGAGCTGCAGTTCACACTGTGCTGCAGGAGCAGAGGGAAGGGGCTCTCAGGAGGGAAACCTTCAGAGGGTGAGGAGCGAGGGGAGACCTCACTGGGGCCTTCAACCTCCTCCCGAGGGGCAGCAGAGGGACAGCTCTGATCTCTGCTCTCTGTGACAGGGACAGGACCCAGGGAAGGGCTGGGGCTGTGCCAGGGGAGGGTCAGGCTGGAGATCAGGGAAAGTTTCTTCTCCCAGAGGGTGCTGGCACTGCCCAGGCTCCCCAGGGAATGGGCACAGCCCCGAGGCTGCCAGAGCTCCAGGAGAGTTTGGACAATGCTCTGAGGGATGCCCAGGGTGGGGTTGTTGGGGTGTCTGTGCAGGGCAGGGGTTGGACTGGAGGATCCTGGTGGGTTCCTCCCAGCTCAGGACATTCCCTGTTTCTCTCTCTGGCTGATATAAACCAGAGTGTCCCTGGGTGTCTCTGCCGGGGTTGCTGTGAGCACAGGATGGGTTCCCCGTGCATGGCAGCAGCCTTGGCTGGGCTCTGCTGTGCCAGGAGCCTCCAGGGTGAGCTCTCACCTCTCCATACAAGCCCTGCCTGGCCCCAATTGCACTCTGGATGTTCCTGATGCCCGAGGGTGGCCCGGCCACGAGGGAGGTGCCGGTGTCGATGATGGCCTGGCAGCCCCCGGCGCACGCGACCTCCTGGCTGTTCACCATGATGCTGTGGGGAGAGACCAACCGGGGCCATGACACAACCAGAGGGGCCTCAGGGCTGGTTTTGAGCTCCTCTCAGAAGAGTTAAAGCTGGGTAAGCCCACATCCTGCCTGAGAGCCTCTTCCAGTGCAGAGCCAGCTGGGAGTGCAGCCACCAAGGCAGAGCTGGGCACTGAGCACAGCCCAGCAGCTGGCACCCACTCGAGCCCAGCAAAGGAGGTTTTGACCCTCATTTTGCTCTCCTCATCACCAGAGACATCCCCTAAATAACAGGACAGGGACCAGGCTGTGCCCCAGGCACAAAGCATCCTCATTTGGGGTGTCAGTTACCAAAGCATTCTGGAATCTGTCCCCTTATCCCCCTGCACCCCTCAGCCCTGGGCTGTGGCTGTCAGTGGGAGCCTCTGGTGGTGCTGAGCCCAAGGTCTCTTTAGAATCAACGCTTTGAGGTGACCAGAGAGCAGCAGAGCTGATTTGTCACCTGTCCATGGAGACCTGCCAGTAGCCCTGGTAAGAGACGGGGATCCAGCTGATGGGGCCGGTGAAATAGGAGTGATCGATGCCCCCGAAGATGAGCACGCTCCCTGCTGCCTCCCTGGATGGTGCAGGAAAGAAAAACAAGGGGAGGCTGTGTTGGTTTGTTTCATTTTTTCCCCTTTTCATTTCATTTTCTTTATTTCATTTCATTTTTTTATTTTTTATTGTATGTTAATAAATCTATAAGTGTACCTTTAAATTCAGCCTGTCTGCCTTTTTCTCCTCATCCTATCTCACAGCAGAAAAAAACCCACTTAAACCACCACACTAAATTGAGCAAACGAAATTCAAACAAACACAAAAGCACCAGAGAGGTTTTGCCACGTGGTTCAGTGCCGGGCCTGGCTGTGTCACATCCCCCCTTCCCCACCAGTGACACCCCAACACCCCCTGGCCCTTTGGAACCAGGAGCCAGGGCAGAACCAGGTGCCTGGAAAGTGTTTCCCACTGAGCCATGAGCCCTCTGGGGATGCTGGTGCCCCCCAACCCTGGCACAGACAGACACAGACACAACATCTGATGGCAGCAGTGACAAGAGAGGAGCCAGAGCCAGCAACAAACCCCGTGCAGGAGGTGCATCCCCCCTTCCCCAGCCCCGCAGGCACACACAGCTCACCAGGACAGGTAGACAGAGAAGAGGTTCTCCTGCAGCAGGCTCTGGTTCACCAGGTTATCAAAGACTGGTGTGATGCCATCAGCAGCCAGGTTGGGGTATCCCAAGCCCAGGATCCCATCGAATTTGACGTTGACGAAGAACTGGCCGGGCTCAGCCGTGCTCAGGCCAAAGAGCTGGTTGGTGTCCACCAGAGAGGCCACCTGGGGACAGCGAGGGGACATCAGGCACGGGGATGCTGGGGTTAATCTGCTGGGGAAGGAGCAGGGGATCCCCTGCTGCAGGTGGAGGGGGAGCTTCAGGCAAAGGTTGTTAAAGAAGCCCAAAAAATGAGGCACGAGGGGCCAAGAGAGCCCCTGGGTTACTGAACCTCCCCTCAGAGAGAGGAATCTGGAGGATGCTGGAAACAACCTCAGCCTCAGACTGCCAAGGGTTTGGATTCTGTAACCTCACCCCACAGCTCTCACATGCATTTAATAAAAGATGAGATGTTTAGTAAGAAAATAGACAAAAAAACCCAGATGGAAGATCTCAATCAGAATTACCGCACAGGATAAAACTACAGAACTACAAATGGGTCACAGCACAACATCAACAGTGCACTATAGCGAGGTGTCTGTATTGAAGCTGGCAATAGGAACAGGATTGATGGATGGAATAGGAGCTGGATGTAACCTGACAAAAAACAACAATAATGTGCTCAGATTCCTCCACTTAACCCCTGAGGAGGGACTGTGAAGGGGCGTCCCCACTCATGATAGAAACCCCACACATTTCCAGGAAAATGCGCAGGAGATTTCTGCCTTGTGGAAGTTTGGTGTGGCTTTTAAAGTGAGCGTCTGCCAGTCCTAAATCCAGTTTATTGTGCCAGATCTCACTTTAACAGTGAGGTGTTCATTGTTGGGAGATGCCAGCCCCGTGTTGATCCCATGGCTCCAGAATAACTCACTACAGGACAGCTTGTCCTGCCTGGGTTCCCTGGTCAGCTTTAGGGGGCTGGGATGTTCTGCACAGCCCCAGGGATGCCTTGGGGACACTCACAGTGACAGTGTCAGAGCCCACTGTCCCCTCCATCTCGCCCGTGCCGTAGTGGATGGACAGACTCAGCCCCGTGCTCTTGTAGGTGGAGGACTGAGATGGGTCAAACATCTGGTGGGTTTCTAGATAAGAGGAAAAACATGGAATTAAACCTTTGGGCAAGGCCAAGCCTAAGAGAGGTGTGGGAGGAGGAGCCCTGCTGAATTGCTGTTTATTATCCTGCCTTCAGGAACAATTCAGATGTGAGCATTTGCTGCTCATCCTTCCCCTCCTCCAGCAACCAGGGATCCAAAGGCATTCCCAACCCCCTTGGGCAGGTGGGGAAACTGAGGCACCAAGCAGTAACCACATCCCCTGAGGAATGCAGCCCTGAGCAGGAAATACACCCCAAACATTCCTCATTCCAGCTCACTGCACAGGTGCCAGGGACCCAGCTGGGTGAGCCCCTGTCCCCTGGCAATGCCACCCCAATTTTGGGGCTGGCTGGAGCTGTTCCAAAGCCAGGATGTGCAGCTGGGCTGGCTCCTACTCACGGCAGGCCAGGCTGGGGCAGGACACAGAGGGCACCCAGAGGTCGGAGGAGCCGGTGTCGAAGACCACGGTGAAGTCCTGGGGGGGGGTCCCGATGGAGATGGTCCCATAATATTCCACCTGCAGGGCAGCAAGGCCAGGGATGGATTTTGAGGCATGAAACCAAACCTGGAGCTTGCCCAGGCTTGGTCTCTGTTGGAATTCAGGAAACTTTAATTTGGGGGTTTTGTGAGTCAAGATGGAGGGCTCTGGGTGGTGTCTAAGTCCTTCTTCTTCGTCTTCTTCTTCCTTCCTCTTCATGGGTTTGGGTGGGTTTCTGTAATTGGTTGATGGAGTCCACATTGCAGACTTCAAATAGTTAGTTACTGGGTTTAAAATAAAAATAATTTAGGTGGCATTTCATAATTGGACAGATCGTCCTTGAGAAGACTGAGCAGGGACAGAGCAGTGCTCCATTCTGCACCTTGTTAACCAGAGGCACTGCAGAACTCACAGCTTGTGAGGCTGCAATGTAGATAAGAATGAATAAACCAACCCAAATAATAATCCATATAAACCAAATAATCCGAATAAACCAATTAATAATCCAAATCTGAACTCAACATCTACATTTCCTGCGTGTTATTGATCCTAACCTCAGCAGAGAGAAAGAAACCAGAGCTGGAACAGGAGCTCCCTTCTTCATGGAGACCCCTTGCTTCTAGCAGAGCTCCTGGGGGACATTTCCCTGCTCAGGGCCACCAGCATGGGCTGGGGTGAAGGATGTGAGCTGAAGGCTTTGGGATAAAGGATTTGGGGTTGATTCATGGACAAAGGGAGCTGAAGGCTTTGGGATAAAGGATTTGGGGTTGATTCATGGACAAAGGGAGATGGAGGCTTTGGGATAAAGGATTTGGGGTTGATTCATGCCCAGGACAAAGGTCTGGGCATCCCACAAACCCTCCCAGGGCTGTGTCCCTGGGGATTAGAGCCCACACTCACGTCAAGGGTGTTCAGCAGGGGCTCAGTGGCCACCCTGGATCCGTTGGGAAAAGCGTGAGGGAATTTGGTGCCGATGTCGTAGTGGTGGTGCTGGAAGAATTGGTGCAGCAAATCCTTCTCCCTGAGGACATCTCTCAGCTTCTTCCCCCTTTCCAAGGGCAGCCTGGCACAGGAAACAAGGGAAAAAGAAGAGTGAGATGGGATTTTGCAGCTCCAGCGAGCAGAGTTTGACCCTTCCAATGTTCTGATCCAACAGCAGGAGCACAGGAAACTCCCCCAAACTCTGAGTCAGGGATTTCCTCAAAAATCCCAAAACGACCCTAGAAGGCAGCCCCTCCCCAGGCACACCCTCATTCTCTGCACCCCTGGAGCAGCTTTCTGCAGCCTCAGACCTCACCTCTGCTCCCCAAAGCCATTAAAAGCCTCCAGATGCTGATTTGTCCCTTCATTTCCCTGTCAGCCCTGGCGGTGATGCTGCTGTCACTTACCTGGTGACACCCTGGCACAGGGCAGAGGCAGCACAGAGGAGCACAAGGAGCCACATCCTGCCAGGACAGCCAGGGTGAGGTCCTGCTGGTTTATAAAGCTCCTGCCGTGCCAAGAGCAGCCAGGACCAACAGGAGCTGCCCCCTCCCCTCCTTTGGGCACCCAGCCAAGGCAGGTGGCACCCAGGGACTGCAGGACACAGCAAACACGAGCCACACGTCACCTGGCAGGGGGAACTGTCCCCTTGTGCCACCCACGGTCCTCTCCTGGGGACCCCGTGCTCCCCACGAGATCCCAAATCCAAACTCTCCATCCTTTAGGCCCCAAATCCTCCATCCTGCCCAGGCACTGCCTGGCTGTGAGCATGGAATGACAGAATTCGGGGATAATTTGGGTTGGAAGTGGCTTCAAAACCATCCAGTGCCACCCCCTGCCATGGCAGGGACCTTCCACTGTCCCAGGCTGCTCCAAGCCCCAATGTCCAACCTGGCCTTGGGCACTGCCAGGGATCCAGGGGCAGCCACAGCTGCTCTGGGCACCCTGTGCCAGGGCCCGCCCACCCTCACAGGAAACAATTCCTTCCCAATATTCCATCTAACCCTGAAANCTGGCACTGGGAAGCCAATCCCTGTCACTCCCTCCATTGTCCCCAGTCCCTCTCCAGCTCTCCTGGAGCCCCTTTAGACTCTGGAAGGGGCTCCAAGGTCTCCTTGCAGCCTTCTCCTCTCCAGACTGAGCACCCCCAGCTCTCCCAGCCTGGCTCCAGAGCAGAGGGGCTCCAGCCCTGGGAACATCCCCACGGCCTCCTCTGGAATTTCTCCAGCAGCTCCAGTTCCTCTGGAATTTCTCCAGCAGCTCCAGTTCCTCTGGAATTTCTCCAGCAGCTCCAGTTCCTCTGG
>VWYP01006932.1:0-16376 GCA_013400435.1 Pycnonotus jocosus | reverse complement strand
AACATACACAACACTTTTTGGTTTAGTGTCTGATGCATAAAGTTACCAGACCACTTTAGCTGAAATCTACTACCAAAATTAGAAGATCAAGACAAATACGGTTGTTGAGTGTTGAGTTTTTGGGGGCTTTTTGGTGGATTTTTTTAGTAACAATGGTTTATACAAATATATGTTATTTCACTTCCCATCAAGATTTTTGCTTGACCACCACTTTAACACAAAAATGGAAAGAATGGGAAGGTTTTAGACATTTGCTAGGTATTAGCCCATTTAACTGCAGCTATTTCTTGTGAATGTCACAGCAAAATGCTTACTCACACTGAAAACATTTCAGCAGCAGCTCTTTGAAGAGCCAATCTACTCCCACAGAAAACGGGTTCATTAATAAAGCAGAGGTAATAAGAAACACAGTATCTGGTTTAAGAACTCATCAATAACTTTGAGATTAAAGTCTCTGACTACCTACAAACTCAGTATGAAGAGAGTCTCCTTGAAGTATTCAGTGAAAATAAATAAAATTCTAGCAAATCATAGTACGTGTGCACTCAGAATATAACCCGACTTTCTAAGCAAAGACTGCTTACTAGAAAGTAATCTAAAGCCGCTTTAAAATATTAACAAATATTAACATATTAATAAGCGGAACTTTTATATTCAGTGGTTTTTCTGAAAAAAATGGCAATGCAGAGCACAACCAGGTGCCAACATAATGAAGGATAAATCTGTTTTCAAGCCAGGAGGTGAATTTCAAAAAAAAGTCTGTGGTACTGATCTGCATTTTTAAACACCTATCCTGCCCTTAGCATTGAATCTGGGAATATTTTTCAAGTACCTTTGATACTTAGAAACTCATGCCATATTTTCACAAATGAGGGTGAACAGAAAGTACACCCATTTGAAAGCAACTCTAAAGTATAGCTGGATTGGGAAACTGAAACACAATAACTGGTCACAAATAAAATCCATAGTGTGATAATTTTGTTTTCCTTAAGCTTTATAAGACACAGTCAGTATTACCAAATGTAATGGTATACTGTTCCTAAATAACTGCCCTTACAGAAATATGTACATGCTCAAATTTGAGCAATAAGACTTCTAAATAATGCACAATGCTTTAGTTCATATTGACAAATGCTTTCTGCTCATACAAACAAGTATCTGCTGTAACAACTAGAGCATTATTTAAAAATACTGACATTTGTGCTGAACCCATATCTTACCTGTTGAGTCTTCCAAATCAATCAGTTTGGGCATTAAACTTTCAGGTAACTTTTCTGGCAAATCATACCCATTCTTCCTAGCAACTACCAGATGAAACGCAGCACAGAACTCGTCCAATGTCAGTGCACCATCTTTATCAAAATCTGACAGTTCCCTAAGAAGGAAAACTTAGTATAAATAAAATTTCTAAGGGTTATTTTATTTCCAAAAGACAGGCTTCCATTTTGCTACTTTATCCTACTAAACATGTCATACTAGCGCTACATGCTTTACTCTTCAAGGTGATGAACCTTCATTAATAATAGCTTAGATCATTTAAATTCACTTTTATCTCTCCCAGGTTTTAAACCATTTAAGACAGCACTACACAGTATTATTGGCCTCAGATTTTTGGCAAAGTATACTACTGAAATTATAGCGTTGAGGCAATATAATTAATTTTAAATGGGAAAATATCTGAAATAGAAATCATTACACTGAAAGAAAGATAGCACCTGCCAAGGAAAGCCATTTAATGATAGCATGCAATGATGCAGTATAAATTCCAGAGTACAGTGAAACAGAAGATCTACACTCAAAGCTGAATTTGTCACGTACCACAAATTGTATTTAAAAATGTAAATGTGTACATTTAATTTAAATTTACTTAGACATAAATTAATAAATATAGATAAGGAAATAATTATTTAAATTTAAATGCATTTTTAACAATAAAAACCTCAAATAAATTGCTTCTAACTCTGAAGATTTTAAAATTTTTTCGAAGTGCCTTGTAAATAGTACCAGCCCCAGACCCATTAAAACCCACTAAAGTAATACTGGCATAAATATGAGCAGGACTAAATATACTAGTGTAGTAAAATTTTACTTAACACTTTCTAGTAGAGTAATTACTAGATGTCTATCAGATAGCTGTCATCCTTCTAAACATTTATCATTAATAATTATTTTAAATAATCATCACACTTACCAAATATGAGAAAGTTCAAGAATAGGTAGTTTTGACTTAGTGAAAAATTCTTTAGCTGCAGATCCTAAAAAAATTGCAACAACCATTCTTAATATTTAAGGCAAGTGAAATCATTAGAAGACTCAGACCTACTGTCAAGGTGATGAGCTATTTAGCAAAGGCTCTGGGAAAAATGGCACTAATTACTAGGGTTAAATGAAGGAAAAACAAATTAGTTTCTAGTCTTTCTTCAATTACACTGAACTACAGTAGAATATTATCAGCAAAATGCATAATTTCCTTCAAAATACAAGCCTAAGTACAAAACAAAGTTTTTGTAACAGAACTGATGCACCCATAATTATATTTTGTAAAGAATAACTTACCTGGTATAAATCCATTTAGATCAGGTTGAATGGTTTTAAACTGATTAACATAATACTGCCTTTGTTCATCAGTTATTTTCCAGGGATCATCATAACTACTTGATTGCCTACGAATTTCATTTGCTGTTGTAGCTGATGCTACAGTTCGTACTGTTGTCTGGTCCTGAAATGAAATATTTTTCCTCAGTATTATCTACCTAAAATGCTTCTATGAATTTGCAACTTTTTGTCTTCAAAATATAAAACATACTTAAAACTCACAGCAGTTTAAAAACTGCAGGAAACCATCAGCAGATGGCATCTCCAGGATAATGACAGGGTATTTTTGCACACTGATACAATATGGAATGACCGCAGGTATGTAAGCAGAAAAAAAAAAAGTATGGCACATATGCATAAAAAGCTAAATACAAATGTTTTAAAGTCATAAAACATTGCTGACATTTTAAAAATTAGTAGCTTTCATTTAATCATTCCAAATTAAGGCAACTCAACGGAACAAGTATCTGTTGAGCAAATAGCACTGAATAGACTACAGCACAGATACACAGGAAACATCTGCAATGAAAATCATGAAAGAAAAAAATAACCCCAAGGATTGCAAGATCAATCTGAATGAGGCAAATCAAATACCAATAAAGTGTCACACCTGGACAGAAGCAGGATGCATGGCTAAAAGAGCACTGGTTGGTGGGGTATCAGCAAAACTGACCCAATTTTCTTGATGGGGTGGTGGTGAATGGCCAGACCATATGGGATCACTAGAAGTAGATGAGCCTGAAATTAGAAGAAACATTTCCTTTTCAAAAGACAACCTTGAAAACTGAGAAAGAACTGTGGATATGGAAATATCTCCCGTCAGGGAGATATAGTATAGAACGATGAGAAAAATGAAAACCAAAGTGCACCAAGGTGACAAAGTTCACCTCCTGACATCTCACTCCTGTAGATTTTTACATTACCTTAGCTTCAATCTGCACTAAAAAGACAACTGAGGAATGAGTTTATTGCAACACATGTAAAACATATATTGGATTTTACCCATTTAATGGGTTTTGAATGAGTTAATAACCACTCCACATTTTCATTTAATTGAAATGAGCAACACTTGTATGGACAAATACTATTTGAGAGTAGCATGTAATACTAACATTTGACTTCACTATCAATATTAAACTTTCTTCTTTTTTTACGTTTTAGTTTGCCATTCAAAGAACAAAGTCTTGGAAACTCCTTTTAAGAATCTGGGATTTGGCAAAGACAATCCTTTTCCTCTACATCATTTCTCAGCAACTCAGTTGCTTAAAAACAGGTCAAGAATAATAAAAAGCATCCATATAAAATGCTGATATCTGCTATCTAGTAACTATCTGGAACACCAGCTGAGATTGACCCAATGCCCTGCTATAATCTACTTCTGAAGAAGTGCCAATGTTCAATATCTTAATATTAAAATAAAGGTGAAGCAACTACAGAAAGATACGGCCATCTGCTGTTCTACATAAAAAAACATCAAAATTCCTTAAAATTGAAGTTGCAAATTAAAAATTTAGGAAACTCACACAAGAGAGAAAACAAACCATTTAGAACAAGTCTAGAAGAATCCCAGGACTCCATTTGACTCCTGAAAAATGCTGAACACCTTAAATCTAAACGTTTGTGAAACTGATGCATCTACTCTTCTTGCACAATTAAATGCTTTCTCTTGAAATATTCCACATAAAGGCATACTTAGATAAGAATTTTTGCTTTGATGCAGAAACAGACTTCCTTTTAAAAGACAGGTCAGCTTCCTGTGAGATTCTGTAAGCCATTCACGCAACAAGAAATAGGACACTGTCTCAAATTTCATCCTGCTAGTAAGATTTAATTTAAAGCAATAAACACCAAGAATTTCTTGTCATGATGCTGACTAAAAAAACCTGCTAGGACAAGTGCATTCATATAGAGGTAATCAATTTACAAAGCTGACAATTTCAGGTTCTCAAAGGCTTTATGACACTTCACTGCAGTGAACAGAATGAAGGAAATCTGAGAATCTGTGAGGCACGTTGAGGACTAACATCTTAAGTGACAGGATAATTGTTAGTATACAACAGTGCTATCTAATATCTGGCAACATGCAATTACTCTTTCATTCCATAAACAAAAAGACTCAGAGTCATCGGTTTATTTTTATTTTATGATTTGTAACCCAATGAAGAAAACCTTCAGTCATCTCTGGGCATCTTTGTCAATGAGNTCCTACATACAGTAGTCATAATTATGCAGAACACATTTAATCATGCATTTCATTGAGTAAAAAGTAGTATTTGCAGGAGGAGAATTTATTCAAAATAATTTTTTTTGTGGAGGATTTTTTTCTTTCTAAGTTAGCTTTAATATGATGAAAAGGCACTATTAACTACTCATTTTGTGGGAAATTCATCCTCCACTTTTGGAAGTTCCTGATGTGGCCTGGAGCTTCTAGTGACTTTATCCAAAAGTGCTGAGAATAAAGGTAAGACGTCTGATAATGCTTTATTTGCTTTGAGGTTCTCCTTCAGTAGTTCACCCAACTCTCAAACACTAGAAAGAAACTCAAGAGAAACGTTCAGTCTCTTTCCACTTTGTCTCTTTCAGGACTAACAGACAGTCAGAGGTAGACAAGACCTTCCCATCAGTCCTTCTGATATGCAACACTCAAATTTTATTTTTGATACACTGACTTCCCCTTCTCTGCCTCTCAGGCACTGACATTATTAATATTGACCTTATATATGTTTACTCCTCCTTCACTTCTCTCAACAACAGATCTTGGTACAATTCAATTCATATCGCACTTAGTACAGGATCTGTTCCAAAGAAGTACTTTGACAGCAAAGGAAATAGAAGTAGCACCAAACTGTGATACCTTCAGAGTACTTTACAGGTATTGCAAGAACTGTTTCCTTTCTCCCCTGTTCAAATAACACCAGCAAGAACATTCTTGCTTTACTGTTCTTGTTATTTACTCTGCAGTGCAATGTTTTTGGACATGGGATGAGATGGTTGCAGAACACTGGAGAAAGATTATTAGTAACCATGGAGACCTGGATCTACACATACACTCATGGACTGCCACCAGCCAATAACTCAATTTAACAAAACCAAATCAGAAACAGAGAGGTGTAAGAGAAATTGGAAGAAAACTGCGTTACAGAGAAGACTCAGAGTCATCGGTTTATTTTTATTTTATGATTTGTAACCCAATGAAGAAAACCTTCAGTCATCTCTGGGCATCTTTGTCAATGAGAACACCTGCAACATCACTTTAAATGGAGAATAGCCCCAAGACCAATGATCAGATTTGAACAAGCTGGTGAGGTCTAATGGTCTATGTTTAGTATGAAGACCTAACAAATTCCTGTAGCTGCTCTGATTCTTCCTCTAGCTTGAATATCTTACCAACACACTGATACCTTATGGAAAATTATTTCCTGTGGAATAAAAACTACCCCCTTCACACTGAGATATAAATGGAAATGGATATGTTCTATCTAGTTAACATGTACTTTTCAGTAACTAGATAAATGTGGGTTTACTAGAACTAAATTTTCAACCAGCTCTGTAAACTAAGAATTTAGTTGGATAGTGCTTTCCTTATCATCACTCTGTGGTGAAACAAAACCAGAAGCTGAATACAATTCTGACAATAAGATAAAATGCTTGAGAGCTCTTATGGCCAGGTAAGAGTATTCCACAGCTTGTAACAAGGCTGATTATCATCAGTTATTGAAGCATTAACTAACTAGGGGACAAAGGACTATTCAGTCCCCTGCAAGCCCAGTAAATATCTTAGGGCTCTGAATATGCAAGGCAACTGTTGGCACAGTAGATTTGTTCCACTTCTGTCCCTGAAGCGTTCACAAACTGCTACAAAATCCCTCCCAAAGAGAAAAGAAAGATGTGTGGCTTTGGACTGCAATTTCTCATACACATTCAGATATCAACACGAAACTCTGATGTCATGCCAAAGAAAGCTAACAAATATCCTAGGACAGAAGATCTCATGTTTTTTTAACTTTAGATCATTACTTGGATACTACCAACCCAACTATTCTGCTTTGCTTCCAGACCCAACAGACTACAAGGTAATAAAAAATAATTTTCATATTCTGACATGCCACTCAACTATCATTTGAAGCAGGGAAGAGTTCTTTCTCCCAAATTTGTCAGTATCAGCAACATTCTAGCAGCTAGAGCTGTAGTGCAAAATGAGATGAAAAGGTAAAAGTATGGAGTATTAGTTTTTGCTCCCATGTTACTATAGGAACAGTAAGTTTACATCTCATATACAATTTTGTTTTCTACAAGGTGTTCATTCATCCACTGGATTGTTCTGTGAAGACATTTCTAGACTGAAGAGCAAGGATATAAAGCTGTTAAAAACTCACAAAGGCACCTGAAAGACTTGAGAGACTCAGATTTTATCAGACTTGACTCTGACATTTCAGGATAAGACCTGAGCTAACTGTAAGAATGCTACACAGGTAATCAATGTCTGTCACTGAATTTTAATTCCTGATATTAAAGTAAAATAAACGCATCCTTTAGGGCTCTCTTTACAGAAATTCTGGAAGAGACATGGTAACAAGCCTTGGCTTCTGATTTCATATTTGTAAGCACACTGAGCTAGTGTGACAGTGTCTCAGAAACCAGTAATACACATACAAAGCATTAACACTATCCTAACTGAATTACTGGACAACACAGTGACAAAAAATTGTAAAATCCAAATTCTTTTGCTCTGTTGAGATGAGAAGAGGTTTTCTTCCTTTTCTTCCAAGAAACTGATAACCACAGGTATAAGTTATGCTTTACATTTCTAATGCAAGACTTGTAAGATTTTTAAAACTAACAGTTATCTAATAATTATTCTATAGCCCAATTCAATAGAGAGAGCACTGTTTAACTTTGTTCATAGTGGGAGTATGAAGATGCAATGGAACATTTACTATGCCTAAGTCAGAATCTTCCTGTTTAAATTCATATTTCTCCAACAAAAAAAAAATAGATTTGACTTTTGCCCTTCTGGTTTAAGCAACATGCTGTTTATTGTCCAGCCCACCAGAAACATTTTCACACTTGAGGTTCCATGGTTACAGTTGACAACCTCATTATGTGAAATAATGTTTGAAAATAAAGTGAAATACAAGCAGAGAGACCTGGGTTCTCATTTTGCTTGGATCACAAGTGAAATGGCAAAGCCCTGCTGAAACTATAACACTTCACCTGGTTTCTCAAAAACATCTTGCACTGGACTCAAGATGAGCTTGTAGTACCGATCCTGAGAAAACTAACCAACAGTCTATCTGGTTATATCTAAATGTCATGAGAACATGATTTTTTCTATAAACACTGTCCCTTAAAATGATCAGGGGCAGGGGAAACTATGAACTGCCTACAACAGCTGAAATTCAAAGCAATAATCAATCATCTGCAGTGCAAAAGGATCATCCACAGTAAATTATGGTGACAATTTTACTTCAAGTAATATACGAAAAACCACTTTGTCTTTAGCATTTCCAGAACAGACAATCCTTCTATAAAACCATCTTTGAATTACTTTAAATAAACTACGAATGTATTCCAGTATGGAATACAAAATCAGGGAATACTGAGCTAGTTTAGAAATATGCTCAGACAACTACTGAAAAAATTACCCATTAAACATCACAGGGAAACCATTACCAAACTGAAATATTAACATGGTATTACAACTTCATTTTTAAGATAACAATATTGAACTTTTCAACACTAGGAAGAGTTTGCACACTGTCCTGGAGTCTGACACTTTTTAAGTTAGAAAAACTTCACAAGTTTGAAATCTGACATACTTGTATTTCAGCTTTACAGAAACACCAGTCAACTGAACTACAGGAGAAAAACATTGAAAAATTGAGCGCTGACAGTGCTTGGACTGAATCTTTAGAAGGGATTATGTAAGCAATGAGCAGACTAATTTTTTTTTTCAACTGTAAATTGACTGGGACTTACTACCAAACAACATTCAGGACACTGGCATAAACCTCTGCATACAATTCACTTCACTTCTAAAGTCTTTTCTTATCCAACTAATTCTAATAGAAACTCTGCTCCTCCATGGATTCTTGGAATTACAGAATGACAATAACTGAAATGTAACAGACCAATTTTGTAATATATTAACTGAAATAAACCAAACAATCACAGTTCAATCTCAAACTACAGCCCACAAAATGCAACATACTAGTTAGCAGTATCATCAAAATCAAAACCTGAATTACAATTGCTCCCAAATTTATTAAGACTATCAGGCATAAGAAAAGAAAACAGAACTATTGCAAATAAGACATATTAAGAGGGAAAGCTTTTAAATTTGGATGCCGTGATACCGTAACAGGGAGGGTCTTCATGTTAAATGAAAACATTAAAGAATGAAAAGCTTCACTGAAACAAGTGATTCTACCTTGACAGGCTGGAAATGCAGAAGCTTCAGTTGTTTACATAAACTTCAAAGAAATCAAATTAATTGTTCTAGCAATCCAGCTAATCTACCAGAAATATAATTCAAGCAAACTGTATACTATCTGCTGCTTTCCCTTGAGGTCCCCACATTTTCAGGTATGCTGACAGCTTCTGCACAATTTCAACAGGATTATCAGCTTCGTTTTTAAAAACTTTCCACTGAAAAATTTAAAACATTCTCTTTGCTCCCCTCCAAACCCTTAGCATTTCCCATGTGACACTAATAAATGGATCTGCCATATGAAAGACCACAGATTCTACAGTGCTGCTATCAACAGACATTTGAATCTGCAAGAAAATTCCCAGGACTGGAAAACACGAAGATAAATTGCCCTAAGCTTGTTTATTATAGTTATTTAAGAATTCCAACTTTGGGTTACCTCTGAAGCATAACAAGACATTTATACCTGGTTGTACTTCACTAAATGGAGCCCAAAAAGGCCCAGGTCCAGCAAGAGGTCGCTCATTATTCCCTCCGCTGGGATGGCGGTTGTGCTTCCTCCATGTATGTGGAGAGGTTGGTGGGGATTGCTGAGGTGAAACAACTGGAGATGTGGACTCCTAATAAAACAAAGGAATCTTTTAAGTTTTTTACTACACAACTAAATACATAAAAGCCTATCTAAAACCATTATTTCTAGAAACAACCATCACTACGGAGAGTTAATCATCACTAATGAGAGTTAAACTCTCATTTTAGAGAGCGAAAATTTTAGTACTTTTTAAAATGAAGGAACAGGAGAAGTCAGATACAGTAACTAGGACTGAACACATTTACATCAAACTATGTAATCGAATATATTTTCAACTTGGCATTCTTAAAACAGCAATGCTGAAATAAGTGACTTAGCTACAAAGGAAACCAGATTATAAGACTCACTTTCACTTGTGATAAAAGTTACATTTGAAACCAGGTCTCAAAAGAAATACTTACTGTGCAATTTATTATCATACTAAATGTTAATCAAATGATTTACAGTTATTTACTTTCCTTTAAAACAAACCAGAATTAAGGATTGGTGAAAAAAAATTCACCAAATAGGACACTTGGTTTTTTACTATGCAAAAACATGATATAATTTTTAAAAAAGAATGATGCCAGCTAGGATATACTTCTCTGCTGTACAAGGTAAGGTTGCCATGATGCTAAGGCTCACACTTCTCTTTAATCCCATACTGTACTATACTCTTCCTGAACAGGTGGGAAGAAAGAGAATCACATGTGCAATTTCTACATGGAATCACTTCTCATAAGACATTCAGATTACCACTTTATTTCATTTCAAATAAAATACAAAGGAAAAATAATTTATATTGTACAAAGTATTCATTCAATTTCTTGCTTAAATCTTTATCTTTTGAAATTTTTGTTTGTCAGTTCTCCCAATTTGAATTGAACTGTATTAGTGAAATCAAGTAAAAGAAAGCAAATCCTGAACTCCAAATATTCTGAAAAGTAATAACAAAGCCAAAATCCTCAAAATCTGTTTCAGCAGTACACAGAAAACTTGGTGCTCTACATGAACAGGTGTTAACATCAAGTACCAACAGGCAGACTGAATGTAGGCTTCCCCAAAGTTACCCAAACTGATTTACTTTGCCTAATATTCAAAGACCATTAAGCTTTTTAAACAATATTACAGCTATGAAAGTCTAAAAGTGTTTTAAAAAGTAAAAAGTGCCATTAACAAGCTTTTCTTCCAGCAAGGTATATTCTAGAAGTGTATACATCTTAACAAAAAAGCCAGCAAAGTATATTCTAAAAGTGTATACATCTTAACAAAAAAGCTTTTGAGCCACAATGACTGTTAACTTACAATATGTTGATTTAAATGTTTGCCCTTTTTTGGCCCTCGGATTTTTCTATTCCTTGTGAAATGAAGCCACCTTGGTTGATTCTGTAGATGAGGTATTTTCTGGAAGTTCTGACCATCAAGTCAGATTTCCTCAACTAAGTTTCTAGGCCACAAGATTTCAAACTTTTCATTCCAAGTATTTAAATCATGCTCATATATACTGGCAAAGAGTTTTACAAAATGGCTCTGAGCAAAACTAATTCACTTCAGCTTATAACTGAGGGATCAGCTGACTGCACAGTTTGTGTTACTGTTCCTCCACAGTACCTCCATCAACTCAGGATACTTTTTTTTTGTTGCAGCTACATGCCTTTTTGAAATTTGCCTGAAGATTTCTCCTTGTTGCGTATGGTTGCCAGATTTATTTTCAATGGCAGAACGCTCTTATCCTCACAGGTACATGGCGGCAAGAGGAGAAGGAGTCAGGGATTCTGGAGTGCCACTTGCAGGCTGGAAAATGGAACTGAAGTTGAATGGCTACTGTGCTCAGCATTGTGCAACTAGTGATAGGAAAACTATGATACTGTATCACTTAATGAAAAGCTTCCTCTTTCATTGGCTTTTATACAAGCCATCTTTTATCAAACAAGATTTGAAGGATGTTTGGATTTTTTAAACAAAACATCATGGAGTTAATGTAGAGAAAGCTATGCTTGGACACAGATATTCATTTAATCCAGTACTCTCACAAATCAGATGGTCCAGAAAGACACAGAAGAAAACTTGAGGCAGATAAATGCATGATAGCCTACCTAGAGGAAACTACTCACTATTTCTAGTAACTGCATGTGAACATTAAAACTTGACACAGAGTCATCATGAAGCAGCCCTGCCCTAGGCTGAGAACTGTGACTCTTCAGTAAGTCTCTGCCTAACAGCTAGTCTTATGTTGCTGGCACAGGAAGAAATTGTAAATATGATCCCCAACTTCAATTCTTCTAGATCTTTACTTTACATGTGGTTCATGTGATTCTGTAAAGCATGTAGTAATAGTAATCAGATCATCAGAAGCACAAACATGAAGCCAGATATGATAACTAAAGAGTAGCTTTAAAGGTGTTGTGATCCAGGTCCTGATACCACCCAGCCTGCTTATGAGTTAGTCAACAGATCCATCATGAAAAAAGCTTTATGTAGAGATGACAACTGCATTGCAGAACCCCAGGTTCTGTAATCAACTGGCCTTCATACCAAAGAACAGAACAGCCCAAGGCTCAATGAGAACTTCTCCACTTGCAACACTACACATTTTTCAAGATGGGATGTGTGGTTCAGCCAATTGAGGAAAATAATAATTAAACCAGAGACAAATGAAAGAGATCAATCACAGCATGAGAAATGATATTGGATTTTTGTGGTTTCCTCAACAAAGGAACTGCACTACATTTAACCTGAAGCTCAGCATACCTCAGCAGAGTGTCATACAAGATAGTTCCAACAATGTGGAGATTAATACAAGGATCTATGGTGTAAAAGAACTGGCTGTAGAAGGGGAAAAGCTGGATTGTATTAGAATGGGAATTACAAGATTGAAGGGAAGTTTCCAATAATGGTCTTGAATGACTGATTTGGACTTGAATTTGATACTTCAGGTAACTGATTACGCACACTACATAGCATGCTTACGAATTGTGAAAACAAACGTAAGGCAGCAGACAGATGGATCCCTTTCAGGACATAGGGAACAGTCAGCTATCAAATTTTAAAATGTAAAATACAGTTTTTCTTGTATAATGAATGTTAATACCAAAGGCCATAAAGACTGGATGCACAGGTCAACTACCAGACCCTTACAGTATGTCAAGTATGACAGATTTGCTTTATTCACAGCTGCCATGGTACATGAGGTGAGATATATCAAGCAAAACCACGAAAGAACCCTGCAAAATAGTATTAAAATTGGTGAAATACCACTTGGAACAAGAAATACAAATGTAGCAAAATATTTTCAATAAATGGGAATTCAAATTAGATCAAAGGCAGAGAAGGATTAAGGATTACTTGGTAACTACTTTATGAAATGAAACTGAGACTATAGATTGTTTTGTCAAGCAAAACAGAGTTAAAGTGGAATGCAATACTTTTGCAGTAAATACTAGAAGTGCCCTGCAGCAAATATTAATGACCAGGTTGTTAAATGAACAGGCTTAGCTAAGTAGGAATTCCCACCATATTTCCATGAATATTCCTACTAAAGCCCTGGAATAGTTTTCCCCAAGAACGCCAGCGTGGAATAAAAGGCTTCACAGTTTCAAGAGAGAACCCTGATCTTTTTTAAAACGCATTCAATAAAACTTCTTATAATAATAAAAGGTTAGATGCAAATGACATAAGGGATCTCTTCCAGTTCTGAGCTTGTAAACAATTTAATACCAGGTATATTTTATCTGAAATTACCTGTTCAATCTACAAAACAGAAGTGCACAGAAACAAACTACTGGCAAAACCTTAAAATAAAGTCACACTAGTTTTCATAAAGTTGAAAGAACTGAAATGATCAAATTCTGTCTGCTACAAGTACCAAATTTCTTCTCCTCCTAAGGCTGCACTGACACAGCACTAAATCAGTATGATCTGGAGTGCCAGTAATATGCTTAATGCACCCACAGGCAGGCGTACCTTCAGCTTTACCTTTTATTTTCACCTGGATTTGTCAAATACATGCTTTTCAGATGTTGAAGTCTCAATATTTACTGAAGCTAGATACCCCCTTTCCTGGAAAAGAGGTTAAAGTATCCTAAAGCAGTACCTGATCAACATCAGATCATACTTAACAAAAGTGATAAAAGTATTTGTTTTTCGGCTTTAACAGCAAAACACAGAATGTCTCCAACACTGAGAACATTTAGTCACATGTGAGCTACTTTAAGACATATCATTCTTCCTAATCTCTATATTGCTGCTTCTTCTAAGAAAGTTTTCGGTACTAACAGTACACTATGTTTTTAGTAACATAGCTGCTACTATCAAGGTATAGATATGGATACACACTATGGTAGCACACCTACGTCACCAAAGCACTCGTATAGATGTCACATAATCAGCAGACGTGCTCAAATCTACTTAGCCTCTATTTTATAGGAATAAGAAATTCTGCAAGAAGAAAAAAACAGTATTTTCACCCAGTGTTTTATTTCCACTAGGATGTGCAGTTAACATGCTATCCAGTTAGTGACAGCATCTTTCATTACTCAGCTAGACTCCTAAAATCAGTTCTGCAGCTTCCATGACAGTTGGGCATGACTTCAGTCATCTTTAAACAATATTTAAAAGATAGAAACTTCTGCCCAGTGCTATATTTATAAACTACAAAAGCTACACAAAATCATTTATAGCTGCTCTTTGGAAACACAACCTGACTGCATTTCCTGACTGCCTGCCTCCAAGTAAAGTTCATTGAGGGAACTGCTGAAATAATGCATTGATAAAGAAATAGTTTTAGCTAGGACATTTCAGGAGACAATGTACTGAGTAAAATTCTTTTATGTAAATTATTTGTGATAGGAGATATATACTATACATGACAATTCTCACCAATATGGAAATGTGCATATGAATGAACCGGTTTTTAATGATGAAGATTAAGATATCTTATGATTTCATACAAATAGTATTTCAGCCATAGCATTTTAAGAAATCAATGACATTTCAAGTGCTGGTCACATTCTCAAAGCTACAAACAGTTTAACAAAAAACAAAACCCCAAATTTGCTAATGGAGTATCTAACATTAGCTACATTCTTCTACATTAGAAGCTCCATGTGTGAAATATCTAAGCTTAACTGGCATATTCCTCCAGGAGGAAAAGTGATCCCTAGGAAGATGACACATTTTGATTTACTTGTCAGACTTCATCTCTTCAAATACTCATCACTCAAAAAGGTGTCATGAGAATTCACAATCTGAAACTCTTTCCAGATTTTATAAATCTGAATGATATCTCCAGGTGAATACAACTAAAACAGCAGTTTTCATAAAACCACGGATAAAAGCTGTATCTATCTTTTATAAAGTAACCCAAATAGAATATTTATATGGTTAAGTGAGAAACCTGGGATCAAGCCCCTTTCTCAGTTTATTTCTAACCTGGTATCTGAATCACCAAGTATTAGATTGGGATAAGAAGACTGCTTGAATGAGTTCACTGTACAATCAGAAATGTAGCATCAGCCATAGAATGTTCAGTTTTACAACAGGGTGCAAATTTACACAATACTTCCCCAATGTTCTAGACCATGAATACAACTTAAAACTACTGGAGTCAAGGCTGTGTTGTCTCTTATGCTTGTTCCGAGTCTGTTTTCTGGGCCAGATCTCTCAAAGGACTTAGATACAGTTTCGTTATTCTGATGATCCCAGACAGACTTGTGTAGAAGACAGATGCCAAGTTGCTTTTATCAGCCAAGACAGAGAAATGAAATTGGGACATACATACACTTTTGTGAATATGTGGCTTCTTTATTCTGAACTTGAAGACCTCAAACACCAGATTTATTTTTCTTTTTGTTATTTTAACATTATGCCACTACAGACTACTGTATCAAATTACAACTGTTCACTAAATAAACTCAACATCATGACGGAAGCATATAAAACACAGTTTCAATCCAACTAAAACCTCACAACCAGATTTAGGAAACCTGTAAAGTGCTTGGTAGCTCCCTCAAACACACCTACCCAAAACCAGACAGCAAAAAGCTATTGAGACCTACTATTAGCTCTTTTTTCATTATATTCCCCATCTTCTCTTTGAAAAAAAGGAAGTGGCAGCCAAACACCGATTATGGATTTCCTCTACTAATTCACTTTTTCTTTTACATTGCATTGGTCTCGGCTATTTCCATAGAGACTAATAAATGTTTATGAGTGATTCCTTGATTCCCACAATGACTATGGGACATCTGCAAGTTCCTTGATTCTTTACAAAATAAGCCCAGAAAAAAAGCATACCACGGGGAAGAAAACAGGTCATTCACAATATATTCCCAGCAAAATTTAGCACTTATACTCAGCTCTTGTTTGTAGAAGAGACAATCAGAAAGGATTTCCCCATGGAGAAAGAGCATCAAGACTGTAAACCCAAGGAATTTTGTATGAGAAGGCACAGAGTCGTAAGCCTTTACAGTTTTCATTAATTCAGATATCTTGTCACTGAAGATGAAAGAACCAGTGAACAAAAAGTAATCAGTTTTCTCATTATTAAAACATAAGAAAAAGCTGCTTGAAAACTTCAGTCTGTTTTTCTGGTCCTCATTGTCTCTTGCTGAACAATAAAATGGGAGGCAGAGAAAAGCAATGGTGAAAATTTACAGAATTTTTTCTAAATACAGCATTTCAGGTTTGGATGTATTGAAGCATGTCAAAGGACTAGAAATTGAGACTTCCATGGCACTCAGTACCACTGTTCCAATAACCACAAAGCAGATGGGAACTATT